>PVLA01004992.1:0-159258 GCA_004027455.1 Hydrochoerus hydrochaeris | reverse complement strand
CCATTTGTTGATACTTTGAAGTGTTTCCCGTGCAGTTTGTGTTTTGTTCATGAATTCTCTGCCTACCCCTATGTCTCCAAGACTTCTACCTACCTTGTCTTCCAGTAGATTTAGTGTTTCTGTTTTAATATTGAGGTCTTTGATCCATTTAGACTTTAGTTTTGTGCATGGTGATATGCATGGATCTAGTTTCAGTCTTCGGCATGTAGAGAGCCAATTTTTCCAACACCATTTATTAAAGAGGCTATCCTTCTTCTGGTGGACATATTTAGCCCCTTTGTCAAATATCAGGTGGCTGAGTGTCTTTGTAGTTGTACTTGCATCTTCTAATCTGTTCCATTGATCCTCAGGTCTATTTCTTTGCCAGTACCAAGCTGATTTTATCACTGTGGCTTTATAGTACTGTTTCAACTCAGGAATTGAGATGCCTCCTGCCTTGCTTTTGTTGCTTAGAATTGCCTTTGCTACTCTAGGTTTCTTCTGTTTCCAAATGAATTTTAGGAGTGTTTTCTCTAGATCTGTGAAGTATGTCAATGGTATTTTGATTGGGATTGCATTAAATCTGTATAACAGTTTTGGGAGTATGGCCATTTTCACAATGTTGGTTCTTCCTAACCAAGAGCAAGAATGTCCTTCCATTTTCTAATATCCTCTTCAATCTCCTTTTTCAGTGTAGTATAATTTTCAGCATATAGGTCTTTTACATTTTTAGTTAGGATGATTCCTAAGTATTTCATTTTTTTACATGTTATTGTAAAGGGCGCTATTTCCATAATTTCTCTCTCAGTGAGTTTTTTTGTTTGTGTACAGGAATACTATTGATTTTGAGCATTGACTTTGTATCCAGCTACACTGCTGAACTTGTTTAGCAGTCTTTTAATGAAGTTCTTTGGGTCTTCTATATAGAGTATCGTGTCATCTGCAAATAGTGATAATTTAACTTCTTCCTTTCCTATCTTTACTCTTTTTATTTCTCTCTCTTGTCTGATTGCCCTGGCTAGTGTTTCCAGAACTATGTTGAAAAGGAGTGGTGATAGTGGACATCCTTGTCTTGTCCCTGATTTTAAAGTGAAAGCTTTCAGCTTCCGTCCATTTAGTATAATGTTGGCTGTTGGTTTGTCATAGATGGCCTTTATAAGGTTGAGGTAGATGCTATGTATTCTGAGTTGTTGAAGGGTTTTTATCATGAACATGTGTTGGACTTTGCCGAAAGCTTTTTCTGCATCTACTGAGGTGACCATGTGGTTTTTGTTTTTGGCTCTGTTGATGTGGTGTATTACATTTATCGATTTGTGTATGTTAAACCATCCCTGCATTCCTGAAATGAACCCCACTTGGTCATGATGTATAATCTTCTTGATGATTTGCTGCATTCTATTTGCCAGTATTTTGTTGAGAATCTTTGCATCAATGTTCATTAGTGAGATTGGCCTATAGTTCTCTTTTTTGGTTGGATCTTTCTCTGGTTTTGGTATCAGAATGTGTATTCTGATGTGGTTGGGTGGAACACTCTGTAAACATCTACTAAGTCCAATTGCTCACAGGTATGATTCAGTTCTGTTATTTCTTTGCTGACTTTTTGTCTAGTTGATCTATCTCTTTGTGACAATGGGCTGTTAAGATCCCCTGTTATAATTGTGTTCTTGTGTATTTGGTTTTTCATGTCCATTAGTATCTGTCTTATATAGTTGGGTGGTCCTGTATTTGGCACATATATATTTATAATTGTTAGTTCTTCCTCTTGAATTTTACCACTAACAAGTATGTAGCGACCTTCTCTATCTCTTTTAATCATTTTAGGTTTGAAGTTCACATTGTCTGCAAATAGAATAGCTACCCCTGCTTTTTTCTGGGTTCCTATTGCATGGAATACTGTTTTCCATTCTTTGACTTTTAATCTATGAGTTTCCTTTTGGGTCAGATGTGTTTCTTGTATACAGCATATTGTGGGGTCCTGTTTCTTGATTCATTCTGTCAGTCTATTTCTTTTTATAGGTGAATTGAGGCCATTTATATTTATGGATATCACTGATATGTACTGGCTTGACTTTGCCATGTTATGTTCCAGTTGTTTCTTTCTGCTTTTCCTCTTATTTAATTGCTTATCCTACCTGGTGGTTTCTTTCTGTTGTTGTTTTGGGGATTGTGGTCATTTTTTCTCTGTCTAGTATGTCTTTCAGTACTCTTTCTAGGGTTGGTTTGGTGGACATGAATCTCTTCAGTTGTTCTTTGATATGGAAGTATCTTGTTTCTCCATTAAATTTGAATGAAAGTTTTGCTGGGTACATCAGTCTGGGTTGAAGGTTGTTTTCTTTCAGGGCTTGAAATACCTTACTCCAAGCTCTTCTTGACTTGAGGGTTTGTGCTGAAAAGTCTGCCGTGATTCTAATGGGCTTTCCTTGATAGGTGAGTTGTGTCTTTTCTCTGACAGCTTTTAATATTCTGTTTTTATGTTGTATGTCTGAGATTTTAATTATTATGTGTCTGGGTGTGCTTTGGTGCTCTATATGCCTCACTTATCTGCATATCAGATTCTTTCCCCATGTTTGGGAAATTTTCCGCTATCGTTTCTGTAAATACTTTACGTATGTCATTTGCCTGGACTCCTGTATCTTCGCTAATGCCCATTATTCTTATATTGTTGCTCTTGGCATCATTGTGAAGCTTCTGGATTGTCATTTCATGCTGCTTTGTTATTTTTAAAAGTTCTATCCTTTCCTGATCACTAACTGTGATCCTGTCCTCAAGGTCCGAAATCCTATCCTCAGCTTCCTTTAGGAGGTTTTGCATGCTTTCAATAGAATTTTTTGTTTCTTGGATGTCTCTTTGAGTTTGTTTCATGAATTCTGCTTGTTTTCTATATTGTTCATTCCAAGTTTCAATCAGTTTCCCATGCTCATGTACTTTTGTCTCTAGTTCTTCTTTAGCTGCATTCAACAACTCCTTTACTAAAGTTGTTATTTCTATCTTTACATGGGAGAGTACTTCTAATTTGATTTCCTCTATAGCCTGATGCAGTTGTTTTTTTATTTCACTTGTTACCTTTTCAGAGATTCCTGGTGTGTTACTTTTGGGGTCCTCTATTTCAATGTCTCCTATACTTGCTTCTGGTGAACTATATGTTTGAGACTGCATCTTGCTTTTTCATTTTGTCATTTTCACTCTGCCTGGTGTTTTCACACTGATACAGTCAATCCGCTGTAGTTCAAGGTTTGCCACCCTTGAGGTGGGCTTGTGCTGAGTTCCCGGTGGCAGGGTGGGCCCTCAGTGGTCAAGAGATATCTTCAGGACCTTGTAGACAAGCTCAAAACTCAGAAAAATTTCCTCGACACAACAGATAATCCCTAGTGATCCTACATGATCCTGAGAACTGAGACTCCAACACATGGACTGCTAGAAGGTATATTCCTGGGAGCATAACCGCATCCCTCTGGGAGCCACTTGGGCGGTTTCTTCTCCTTGGGGGCAGCCTCTCCCTGTACTCTTTAATACCCTGATCAAAATCACATTCTCATGATGTTAGTTTTCCAAAGTTTCTCTTCCTTTCAAAATTGTTTTAAGGACTTCAAGTCTTTTAGATTTTCAGTTCAATTTTAGAAAATCTAACCTATTAAAAACCACTGGAATTTTCATTAGAATTAGATTATTAGATCAGTTTTTGGAAAAGTGTTATCTTCAAGAGTTTCACCTTAAAATGTTTCTTAAAATCTTTCAGTTCTCTGTAATGCTTTCTAGTTTTTTATATATAGATCTTGTAAATTTTGTGGTGAGATTTATTACCATTTTATATTTTACTACCTTGTAAGTTGTGTATTTTGTTTTTGTTTGTCACCATGAAGTGGAAGTACAGTTGCTTATTAATAAACATTTATTATTTTTTAAAAAACAAAACAAAATCACATTCTTTAAAATACATTTTCCAATGGCTCACATCCTTCCACCTCTGTTATCATTACCTCTTCTTCTAAGGTAAAATTATGATCTCTCTTCATAATAGTGCTGGTATTTACTAGAGTTCTTGGCATATAGCATATGCTTCACAAATATTTTGCGTTACACTGGTATGTCTAATTAACTCAGCAGAAAGTGTTATTTAAATACTTCAGTGCTTCTGAAGTTTCATCTCTTTCTAATCCCCCATCTCTGAATTTTGATTACACAGTTTGGCACTGTTGTTCTCTGACATTTTCACAGATGTTAGTAGTCATTTCTCAGGGTCTGTTGGCGATTGGGTCTATCACCCACGTGGAAACCCAACTTGGCAGGTGCTCAAATTTCTCATAGAAAATGACATGGTATTTGCATAAAACCTACACAGATACTCTCAAATACTTTGAATGATCCCTAGAGTACTTATAATACCTATTTCAGTAAATAGTTCTACACTGTATTCTTTAGGGAATAATAAGAAGAGAAAAGGTCTGTATATGTTCAGGACACACAATTTTGTGTGCGTGTGTGTGTGAATATTTTCCATCTATGGCCTCAGAACCCTCAGACATGGAATCATAGGAATCAAAAAGTGATTTTATTTTTCCCTATCTTTCATGGATTGTGAGCCCCTGGAAACAGGGGAAAGTTCTTTTATTTAATTGATACCCTCCATTTCACTCACCTGACCCTCCAGACTTTAAGACATTTCTCATACTTCCTAAATATTTGTGGGGTTTGAATGTATTTGAGATTTTCACTGACATTTTCTTATTTCCTCATCTTCATTTTCTCCCAGTGAGGAAGTTCGGTTGACTCCAAATATTAATGCCTCAGGGAAGGATTGAGGCTCGGTGTGAAGCCGCAGGATGTCAGCCATTGTGGTTATGTTCTCTGAAGTGTTTGGGTGAAAGGAGAAATTTTGGGGTAATAAATAAAGTATGAAATTCCGATGTATATACCGAGCAATTAGAAAAGTGGGAATTGTGGGTGATCACCAAGCCTTCTTTTCACTGCCTCTGGGTTAAAAAAAAAAGTGGGACAGGAAATGTGGAAAGAAGAGAGTTCTGGGGTCTGTATACAAGACAGAAAAGCCTCCAAAAGGAATGGACACAGTCTTAGAAAAAGCCGCTACTCTCCCCACTGAGCTAGGTTACTACAGCATCTCTGAATTCTTGGAACTTCGGAGAATAAGAGGAAGGATGTTGCAGTAATTGAGAAGAACAGAGTTCAAAATCAGAAATTCAACTGATGTAACTTGTAGCAAATGGACTATTCGTCAATATTTGACTGTGAAGGAATTTATTTCTGCTCAAGTTGTTTAATTTATACATTCGATAGCTATGTAAACTTGGCAAAATACTTTCCTGTCACATTCTAGGATGGGAGAGAAAAGTTCCTGTCTCGTTATGTTAAAAGAGAATGTGTTATATATAATTTTAGATCCCAACTCAGTTACTAATTAGTTGTATAACTTTGATAAATTATTTTACTTTTTATGTATTGGATAGTCACATATTTTAAAATAGCTGAAAATACTATAATTTTGGGTTTATGTGAAGATAAATTGAAATAATATTGATAAAATGCCTAGTAGTGATAGTTATCATATATTAATAGCATAAGTCATTTTTAGGACCAAAGAATCTTAACATTTATTAGACAAACTAGTAATGATCTTAAAATTTTGAGAAAACTGTTTTGCTGCTGTGCTCTCTTTCTTGGTGAACCCATTTTGCCCTACAGAATGTAATTTTCTTCCTCCTTTAATTAGCCTTCCCTTGCTCTGCAGGGTTTATTTCTTTTCCTATGTTTCATTAATGTAAAACCTCACTAGCTTTTGTGCTTGTTTTGTCCAATTCCTTGTTCAGGACAGGAGGAACCTAGAAAGAATATGTGGAAAGAGAGCCCAGAATCCTAGAACCCAGAGTCCCAGGCAAATATTCCAAGGTTGTGAGGAGGAGTTCCAAGGGCTTGATGGATCTTTAGCAGGAGCATCAAGGACCAGCAACACCAAGTGCCTTAAAAAATAACATCAAGGCAGCTGCCCCAGGGGGAGAACCAGCCAGCATCTCCCAAGATCCACACCATGTTGGAACTTAGGGCGCTGGGAAACCAAGCAACCAGCTTGCCTCCCTGGTAAGCAGCCGTGAGCCTATCAGCACGCAGGCTGAGAATCAAACATTCCTCCCCATTAGCAAATGGGAGCCAGAGTTCTGAGCATCTCTTGAGAGGCTGACCATATGCAATATAGCAAATAGGGGGAATTTCTTTCTACCATCTCTTTGAAGGCAAATATTATTATCACTGTTTTGCTTTGTTCTGATTAATGGTATTGCTCTATTCAATATTCTGTTTTGGTAAGTTCTAGAATGTTCTATATTTGGTTTGATTTTGCTATACCTAATTGAAGGAACAACTATTGTGAAGGCAATGAGATATACTATGACACCTATTACTGTTATCCCAGTAATCTGTTGTGACATTCTGTACCAATTTCACTGCACTGTATCAATTGGCTGGGTTCTGTCTTGTTCTGTTGTATTTCACTACTTTCAAAAAAAAAAAAAAACAACTAAGCAATAACAAAAACAATCAAACAAGAAAAAAAAAAGGTAACAAAATACCTCAGAAAACTCCCAACTCAGCCAAAACTGGTCCATGGGGCATGGATGAGGAGAAACTCAAAAACAAAACAATAGAATTATATAAGGTGATTAAAAAGAAAATAACAACAACAGATCAGTAAGGTACTGAGCAAGCTGCAACATGATATAACTAAACAGATAATGGACTTAAAAAGCAAAAGGAGGAAAAGCAGGTGCTCTAAAGGATATAACTGCATGTATGTTTAAGTGTGTAGGATTGATAACCATATTACTAAGTTTTTGTTGGCTCATTGAACAGAACTGTTTGCAGTTTCACTGTTTGAATGTCTACTTTGTATGCTTTAATTTTGTAACTTGAACAACTATTTCTAAAAGGACAATATGTAATTTATCAACTAGTGATTTCTTACTGTTTATTTTTTTTTTGAAATTCTGTAATATTTCTACCCTTTCTTCTCTTTTGCCTTTTTTTCTCTTTAAATAAAATTTTAAAAAATTTTTTGAGAAAACTAAAAAAAGCTTTTTTTCTGCTATATTTAAAATAAATCTTTCAAAAATTAATGTTCCTAAAGAGGAGTCACACTATTCATAGATTAAAAAAATAGACAAAAATAGTTCCCCAGTCAAAAAAAAAATCTCAATTTAAGAAATATAAAATAGGAAGAAAGTCATACATTCAGAGACTTTTTGAACAGTAAAAGTCATACATTCAGAGACTTTTTGAACAGTAAAAGAAATGTAGCTAAAAACACAAATAAGTTATAAGACACTGCATGTTATAATGAAGACTGAATTAAATTGTATATATCCGTATATATATTATATACACATACCAGTAAAGATTTTTACCTCAAGGTTTATTTATAACCTGTGTGTCAGTGAAATCCAACTTTTTGATGACAGATAGAATGCCATGTCTAAAAATGAAGAAGATGCTAACAGCAAGAGCAAAAAGGGGCAATGTTCTGGCTTACCGTACGTGTCCCTGCAAAGAGTGATTATTTCTCATAAGTGGAGGTGAAGTCAGGGACTATTATGGTCTATTTTTAAATAGTTTTGTTCTTTTCTTCCACATTCACCAACATGATTAAATAATGATTTGACTCCGCAAAGTCAAGTTAGTAAATGTCTTTGGGTTTAGCACAGAGATAAGCAAAGCGCCACCAAGTTAGAAACATACTGGGCCACCCCAGAGGGAAGCAGAGACCCCAGATAGAGTACTGCAAGGCTGTCTTTGCAGTGTGCTTCGCAGCCCTGGTAAGTCCTAGCCTGTGGCTGAAGGAGAGTATTGTGGAAGTCTCTCTCTTTTATTTTATTTTATTTTATTTTATTTTATTTTATTTTATTTTTTTATTTTAAAGAGAATAAAACAAAAGAGGACAGATCTAAGCAGATCAGAACAGAACAATGTAAGCAACACAGCACTTCACAAGACAATTGGATATCAACAGTAGCTAACATAATGTCTCTTTCTTTGAAATAGTTGAGCTTAGCTTTACACACAATAATGTCAAACCTAACAAAGTAGAATAAAACCACTCAAGAGAATGGAAGTATTGCAAGGCATTCTGAACCAAATAACCAAAGATGAACAATGGCTGCCATAGTATCTCATTTTCCATAAAAATTTTGTTGATACTATCATACATATTAAAATCCAATAAGACACAACATGATAGAACCAATGGTAATAGAAAAACAAGAGCATGGTAGGACTTCAGAGCAAGATGATATTAAATCAACACTGGCTGCCATATTGTCTTGCCTTTGAAGTAACTCTTCATACCATTACATATATTAAGATCAAACAAAACAGAATAAAACCATTCCAACCAGTGAATGCAAACATAAGACGTCAAATCAGTATAATGGTGAACCATGATTTCCATAAAATCTTCTGTACTCTTACCTAGGGAGACTATACGGTAGAAGTCTCTCTCAATGCCTGCTGTGAAACCCTTTCTGTCTGAGGAAGATCTCAGTGGTAGATCTCAGTAGCGTCACCAGGTGATAAAGGCAGGCAATTGTCAAGTGGTGGTTGATTGGTCTCTTCAGTGATGGCCAGAGAGAAAGTTACATTTCTGTTCCAGCATTTCAATGAAGAAACACCAAGGGCCTGGTATGCCAACACTTGGGACCTCAGCGGTGGCAGAAAGGTATGTTTTTACCAGGAGGCGCGGAAAGTTGGCATGGCCTAGGGTCAAAGAACCTCAGAAAGGGTGATTATCTGAATGTCTTCTTCCTCTTCCTTTCTTTCCTTTCCCCTTCCTCTTATCCTTCGGCTCTCCCTTCCCCTCCTTCTTCCTACCCTCCCTCCTTTTTCCATTTCCCCCAACTCCTCACCTTCCCTCTTTCTCCTTCTCCTTCTATTAGTTTACCATTGAAAGTCACAGTTATTGAACTTTTCCTGCATTCAGTATTGTATTTAGGGTTCCCAATGTTTAGTGCCAGTCATTTATTCAGAATTGTAACCTAAATTCCCTTTTCTAAATAAACCCATCTCAGGTGAAAACAATAAAGGATGTGTTAGCTATTTGCTTTCTCTCTCTCTCTGTTTTGTTCTCTCTCATCTGTAGTTCTTGATTTAATGTATTATGTCATCTGATCATTTTAAGAGTAAAACGCAGTGTGAGTGAGCCTCACTTCCAGATGAGGAAACTAAAACTCAAAGAATAACTTGCCCAAGGTTCCACAGTATAGTGGAGAAGGGATTGGCTGCCAGGTCACTCCGCTAGCCAAAATCAGGTGCATTCCTTGAGGATTGCTAATGGCTTATAAAATAAGGAATATAAATGCCCTGGTATTAGAGAAGAATCTTATGATTTGACCACAGAATGTTCTATAGGGAAGGATCTTTTCTCTTTTTATATACTTTCATTTACATCCAGTTTAATAAATAATAATTTTTGAGGACCAGGCTATGCAATAGAATACAGGGGGAAGGAGTAAATATGAGATTTAAGCCCTGAAGTCCCAAGGTTGGTGTGAACTTGCTTCAGGACCCAGAAGGTGTATGGAAGGCCCTGTGCCACTTGGCTATGGGCTGAGTGCTGGTAACCCAGCACTCCTGAAGCAAGACAGCATCTGCTGGGGACAGCTGTCAAACCACAGGCACTTGGATAGAGAGAAAATCTGGTTCCTCATTAATTTTTCCTTACTTCCCATTATCTATAGCTGCTGTTCCATGAAACTCGTGTTACCCCAAACCCGCCACGGTGCTTCTTGCTTGCAAATATAAGAGGGTCAACCATGAGGTTGGTGTGCTTGTCTGCCAGAGGCAGGTTCCTTCTGGTCTCCCCTTGTATCCCTCTACTGTTCCTCCCTCAGGTACCGGGGGTCTGATCAACCCCTAACAACAAACAGAGTCAAATCTTTCCCTGTTATCAAAACGCTGGGGTTTGACAAGATAAAGAGTTAGTCTCAGTTTCGAAGCCTCTCCTGATGAGTCACTTCATAGTTTTAAAAGATGGATTCTAAGACTAACATTAGAATTAATTTTAAGAAATTACTTGCTCACAACGATTTACAGTTTTTAATCCACTTATCCCAATTCCTTTGTACTTGGTAGCCTTAAAATATACAAAGGAAAGGATATTTGGTGTTATAACTTTCCTTTCTCTAAGGCAATCTAAAGCAATGATAGAAGAGGTGGGTAAAGCAGATTTGCCAGGGAATTGAGGTACCACAAAATACTTGGAAAGAAACATGCTTTATCAGAAACATAGGTAGATTTTTGTTTCATATTCTATGTAAGAAGATCAAGAATTTGGGTTTTTTTTCTATCTAAAGTTCTTTGGTATGTTTCAGTCACAGTTACATATGTTTTTTATTATGAAAAAGTCTATTTTTTCATAATTTTTACAGTGGGCTGCTGCTAAAGTATAAATATATCTTATTTTTTTATTTTTGTCTTCCATACAATTATTATTGATGAACACTCTTGATAAATACTAATAGTAACTTCTTATAATTACTTTATGTATGGAATAACTTGGTTTTCAAATAATGACTATTGCCTTTAGAAAATGAAAAACAACTTCTGATACTCAGGAACAGACTGGATAGTAATAGCTGAGCCTGGGTGTCCTGTTATATAAATGCACACAATTTCACAGATTAGCAACTTCAGACCAGGCCACTCCATAACCATAATCAATTCAAGAAAAAACAAGACCTTTCTGTACATGTCTAAATGTGGACAAAACATGAACAATGTCCGTGCCACAAAGTGCCAAATATATCCTGATTTTGGATAAAAATGTGTAAGTGCTGTATTTTTACTGCTTTCAGTGCTTATCTGGGCCTAGTCTCTCATTCCTTGAGATAACATTTTGTTTTGTTTTGTTTTGGTACTGGGGATTGAACTCATGACCTTGCACTTGCCAGGCAGGCGCTTAAGCCACTGAGCTAAATCCCCAGCCCAGAGATAACATTTATTAAGATACCAATCATAGGGCATTTCTTATGTGAACATAAACTCAGATTCTTTACCCCCCACTACTTAACAGAAACCCAAATTATATAATAATTTCTTTCTAATATCTTGTTTCTATGATAGCCACAATTCTCCAACAAGGGTCTTTCTTCCTTTTTTTTTCAAGGGTCTTTCTTGTGTTATAATGAGTAATAAATCCAAATTGTTCTACCACAAGTATATTTCTGATGGTTGTTTTCTAGGTAACATTGACAATTGTCTTCATATTTATCTTTTTTAAAAAATTTCTTATGTTTTGTAAAATGTGCCAGATCCTAAAATAGCATATGCAAATAATAGTGACAGCTTTAATAAATTATATATTTTGATAAGTTTATTGGCTTAGCAAGTATTCTTTAAGGGCTTTATATTAATCTCTATGTTAACTTACAGAGACATTGAGTCTCTGTAATTACAGTTGCAGATTGAGCCAACTCTGTAAGGGCTGTGTGATGGGACTGTTCTGTATGTATAGATTTATCGTGGTGTCACACAAATCTGCATGTGATAAAATCGGACACATCTGCGTGTACACGCACACATATGTAGAACTGGTGAAACCTAAACCAAGTTGGTGAATTGTTCAGATGCTGATTTCCTGGTCATGTTGTTTAGGGCATTCCATTGAGGGAACAAAAGTACATATAGGATCTCTCCATATTATTTCTTAAACTACACGTTGGCTCTACAATTATCCTATAAAAAAAGGATTTAAACATTATGTAGCCACTGATATCATGTATAATACAGTCTATGAATAGTATAATTAATTATAAAAATACACAAGACACTATATACTAACTACTATAACATAATTGGGGAGAAAGCATTAGGCATATAACAAGAGAGATTAATCTGCCTTCCAGAGGCAAGAAGGGGTTCCATGGGGTGTAACATTTAAAGTGAAGCCTAGCCAGGTATGGTGATGCCTGCCTACAATCCCAGCTCTCAGGAGGCTGAGGCAGGAGGATCACGATGAATTTGAGGTCAACATAGTGAATTCAAGGCCAGCCTGAACTACACAGTGAGACCTTGTCTCAAAAAATAAACAAATAAGTAAATCAAATAAAATGAAGGCTAAGAATGATTAGGAATTGGGCAAACAATAAAAGGGATGGAAGAAAAACTTTCATTTTTGAAGGAGTGGTGTCTCAAGACAGAAAGAAGGGGTTACCAGGAAGGTTGACAGAAGCTAATGCTGAAGGATTGGTCTGGCAAGAGGCCACACCAAGTCTTGTAGATTATCGTCCCTTTATCATTACACCATTGAATTTATTAAGCAAGACAGTAGGAATGTCATATTTATATTTTTTAAAACCACTACTTTCATTTTTAGGTGGGGAATGACTTGGTTAGGAAGGACACCCTCAATGTGAAGAAACAAGGAAAAAGAAGCGATTGGTGGAGCCAGATTGGTGATGACGTTTGGGGAATCAGGTGGGGACAGCACAGATGGGGATAAATGAATGGATTCAAGATACACTGGACAGACCTGGTAACAGTTTGAATGAAAGGTGTGGGGTGGGCATCAGTGATTATATCCAAATTTGAGCGTGGACATTGAAGTGGATAGAGAAACTATGTTATCTCAGGGACATAAGTTAAAGACAGAGATCTTGAGAGTGAGGCAGGAGATGGTTTGGTTCAGTTTCAAAGTCATGTTAAGATGCCAGTGAGACTTCCAGGTGCAGAATTCAAAAAGACGAAGAACTGTCTCTAACAGGGACACAGAAAAAAACTATAAACCAGGGGTAAAAGGGTGACGTCTCTGGCCTCCAGACAATATTTAAAATCAAAGGGGTGGGTATATTGTCATAAGAAGAAAGTAGAAAGAGAAAGAAAACACAAGCAGCCCAGAGGAAATTCCTGATGAAATTTACAGATCAAGGAGAGGAGAAAGAGCTGGCAAGCATTTTGGAAACAGGTAGTGAAAGAGAGACAGGAACTCCTAGGGGGTGCTGGGGAAAGACAGAGACAAGAGGTCGCGAAGAGGAAACAGAAAACACTGATCATGCTCTGTCTGCTGCGTCAGGCCTCATGAGGTCTTCAGTGATCTAACAATGTTCATGCCATTTTTAACGGGAGTGAAGAGAGCTGGACATTAGGTAGACTAAAAAAAGCATTTCAACCTGCGAGATCTTTGCTGAGGGCAGTGGAAAAAGAATTAATTGTGTTACACACATGTGCTGACTCCCTCCAATAGATGTAGTCATTGTATACCATAAACATGTACGAATAACAATTAAAATTAAAAATAAACACAGATTTTGCGTTGGATAGGAAAGGTACTGCAAAATATCACCAATCTGCTTATTTGTTTACATTTGATTTGATAAATGTAATTATTTTAAAAATGAGAAGGAAATTTCATACTTACGAAAGTCTTCCTACATGCCAGACATTGGATGACAATGCTAATAAAATCCTAATCAAAATCAGAAATTCCGGGGAACTTGCAAAATGACAGTAAAGTTTATCTGAAAAAATAAACATGGGAGAATAGCACAGAAAACTCTGGGAAAGGACGCAAAAACTGTGGATCAAACCAACTCTAATTGTGGTTTACAACAATAGAGAGCTCATTGGAAAAAACTCAAGAATAATCACAAGTTTGTGGTTTCCAGTCAGTGGGGAAAAAAAAAAAGCAAGGTTACAACGAAAACTTTTGTGACACCTGAATAGCCATTCAAAGCATAATAAAATCAGATTTCCATATAATTTTTTTATCATCAAAATAGAGCAAAGATGTAAACATGCAACAACTATAAAAACAATTAAATCAAACAATATGTTTATAATTTCATGCCGTAAAGACTTTTTACAATATAAAATAATACTCATGTTTAGGTTGGCAAAAACAAAATGTATACATATATACTCACACACAATGCCAAACAATAAATGAAAAACTAGGACTATATTGTCAATTTTTAGGGCAAAAGATTAAGCTTTTATAAATCAGTTAAAAGGATGAAGGCTCTCTTTTTTATAAGAAAGGCAAGAGAATGACTTGGGAAAGGAAATGGACATGGGTAGTAGCCATGAAAAGATGGCCAATTTTGTCATAAATTTTAAAGAATAAAAATGAAAACAGTATGATATTATTTTTTACTGATGCATTCACATTACCTTTGAGTAATTATCATATGCCAGGTATTTTTAATATTTTTCTCATGGGCACATTTTACATAATATATCTTGTAGCTGTCAATTTTTAGGAATATGATCAATAATGTGAATGGCAGCAGATTCTTCTAATGAATCCGATGTTTAAACGGTAATTTTTTTCCATATAACATTTTTTCTCAGCAGTCTTATGTTTAATTTAATACATCTTTTTTCTCTATAAAGAATGTACAGTCGGCAACTTGATCTTTTTCAAGTACTCCCAGCATAATTATTTTTCTTCCCATTTAATTACGTTTTATGGAATTGACAGTATTGCTGAGAGTACAAAGTTAACATTGGATGTCAAAAGCAAATCTCATGAAAATCATAATCCTTTGGCATTTCTTTTATCAGTTGGAGACAAGAAGAGTAATTGATAAGGCTAGTATTTCTTCATCGCTTTATCTCTTCATTCTCTTTCTCGACAAATATCTACTGAGTGTCTACTCTGTACTAGCCCACAGCTAGTTCTGGGGTCACAGTAATGAACAGGAGATAAGAGATTTCTTACTATTGCATTTTACTCTTTGGGTCACAGGGAAGTACACTAGGAATATGAACATTTTGTAATATGAATTTGCATTTGTGTCAAGTAAGCAAAAGCCTCCCTTGGCTGTATCCTTGCGATCTGGGTACAGCACTATACCATCTAGGGTGAATCGTTACTTCTGGGACTATACTAAAAACTCATTTGGTGCTGCCTGATCATCTATCTTATTTAAAGAATGTTTCTAAATTATATGTCATACCTAAATACAGAGGGATCATGGACCTCGTCCGAATTAGTTAAACTTTTCAGCAACTCAGGATTGTCTAGATCTAAATGAATCATTGGGAATGAGACATAACAAATATTCTATAATTAAGAAGATAAAAATATATGTTAAAAAGCATAATAAACTTTAGCATATTCCCCAGATATGTCCATTTATCTCTTTCAATGAGTGCTGAAAAGAACAAGAATAAGTAAATAGTCAAACATGTAATTCAAAAGTCTTTGCCTTTTAAAACTAAGTTAATATATATTTCAGCATAATGTATACTGATGAAATAAAATAATACCACAGGTTACTTTATACAGTTGCTAAGTTATGTTAGACTGAATCAGATGAAGTTGCTGAAACTTGATTTTTTTAACCTAGAGTTTGAGATTTTGTATATCCTGAAAACACATTTCCTCATTTCACTTCCTAGAAGAAAATTTTTGAGTAATAAGTCAGTTACAGACCTCTATTAGCCAGACACTGAGGCAAGCCCTGTATGACTTCAACCCACGATTTTTACCTGGAGTCTAAAAATTCTGAAGGTGGAATTGAGGAGGATCATTGGATATAGTTGAAAAAATATTATATATTTTAATTTTACCAACCCTTAATTGGAGTTTATCATTTCTTTCAAATATAGATGTAAACAGCAAACTTCAATAACATCACTGTTTCTTTATCAGCAAAAAAAATTGTACTTCATGTGACTCTGTGGTTGTTATACATATCTCAAAATATCTTCACTCATCACAGACTTGAAATTTCTCATTGATACTGGACTCACTTTAATGGAGTGTTATTCCATGCATTTATAACTAATCATAAATTTGCTTTGTAAAATTTGCCACAGCTGGAAATAGAGTGATGTTCTATATGCTATGATTTTTATTTTATGTATTTAAAACATTATGAGAAGGTGTCCCAAGGGTTTTCCCCAGACTGTCAAATTGGATTTATGGCATAAAAAGTCTAAAACCCTGATAGCACTTGATTCTGGTAGCTACTTTGTGTGGTAGGTGCTGCAGATAGTTGTGACTTACAAAAGTCCACGTAAGATTTCTCAAGTATATAGAATGATGCCAAGGGAGTATACATTGAGTAGAAACCATGATTCCCATTTTGAATTTAATCTTTCCTGGGATTGCAATGTGTCAGCTATGGTGGGCAGTGGAAATGAACACACCTTCTATTGCTAGTCCATATTGTTCAATGGGTTAGGTATATTGAATGCATTTTCTACTTAACAATATTTTTGATTTACAATGGGTTTATCAAGACATAGCCCATCATAAGTGAAAGAGCATCCATATTATCATTCATAAGATACATAGAAGAGAAGTTGGTCGCTTGCTGAGGGCACATAGCTACTAAATGGCACAAGGAGGTTTCATGGTGGAACTCTCCCCCAAGTCCAAGCTCTTAACCAGGGTCTGCCCCTGAACCTCTTCTAAGAAAATGACCAATGAAGATTCGTATTAGTCAAGATACAGATGATTATCAAATAATACTTCAGTGAATCTGATGCTTCCTTTGTGCTACAGCAAGGATTATACAACAACCCATTTAAAAAGTGCTGACTTACGGTACACACAAAAAAGTATTAATTAAAAAATAAGGGGTTCTAGGAAATAGCCATCTCTGCAGGTGGATAAATTCCTCTGAGATACAGAGAAGGCACAAGAGAGAGGTGAAAAGACACCAGAACAGGACAGGTTGTCCCGCACATGTCACTGTGACAATGTGGTAGCTCAAGAAATTTCATTTTTAAAAAATTTTGGTGGCAATTGCCTTTTTTCTATGTTTTTAAAATTCTTTTTTCTTTTCCTGTCTTGGTTCATTTTCCAGCTTCGTTTTACATCCTGCTTCTCCATGTCCCAGCCCGTTTCAGTTTGAAATATAGGCAAATATCAGGTTATATCCGATGGAATTCAAGCTTGTACACTTGAGCAGCCACTTGGGTTTTCACTGTTTTTCCCACATGATGGGAAGCAATGAAGGATGTAGTATAAGGCAGAGATTCTCCACCTAATCAGGAAAACCTAGAGATTCCATTCATACAGCGCCACCTCTATTCACTGCTCCCCATGATTCTGGTTACAAACCAAACTGGACAAGAACCGAATCAATTTTTCCCATGAAGTCCACACCGAACCTATTTGTTGAATTTGATTCTATTCCCATGCAACTTGGTTTGTGATGAGAATCATGGGAAGAATCAAGCTCATGAACTGAGGTACCACCAAACCTTCCTTATTTAGTAACTCATATGCCAGATCCTGGGGATATCTAAGCACCTTTCTGTTTACCAGCAAACACAGATAGGAATAAATATTCCCCCAAACCCTACTCTTTTTATTTATGTAACAGTAGCTGTTTATTCTCTTGGTTCACTCTTAAGAGTGTGATGATTGAGAGACCACAATTCTTCATTTATTAACCGTGTGCTTAAATGACCGCCTGTCATTTCTGAGAGAGATAGCTTTGGGTAAATGAACCTTTCTATGCCCAGTTTCTTCACCTATAAAATAAAACAAAACTGATAATATTTTTGTTAGCTTTTGTCTCTTTATAAAGGCTGTGGTAAAGCTCAGAAATGTTTGTAAAGTATGTAACTGTCATTCAGCAAGTCAACCATCTTTGTTATGACTAACATCATTATATTCTTTGTACCTCTGCCTTGCCCAAGTCCTCGCAGTACAAATAGACTCTGTTTCCAGGGAAGAAAGGAAGGATTGATAATGCTAACATTCTGACTATCAAGTGTAGGTTTTTGGTTTGGTTTGGTTTTTGTGGCATGGAAGGCGATAAAGCAAATTTCACTGGTTATTTGGGGAGACAGAAAAAGAGAGGCTAACAAAGGCTGACTCCATCAGCAATAGAGACACGTGCTTCCAGAGAAGCATCCTGTAAAGTGGCAAGAAAATTGTTTCAAAGATACTGCAAGGTGACATAAACTAGCAGCCCATTGTAAAGCTGTGGTTATCTGAGGTTTATTCTTATACCATTCTTGACTCTTGTAACCCAGGATCAGTGCAGAGCTGAAGCCATGTGATAATCAAAGATCATCTGGTCACTGAAGCCAACTTGATGGACTCAAGATGCAGATATTAAAGTAACCAGTATGGAGCACTTCATGTGTATTGAGCGTTATGTATAGAACTTTTGAAAAATAATGTATCTTATTATATTACCCAGAAACTCTATGAAACAGGAATTGTAGCTCCATTTTAATAGATGAAGAAACCAAATTTAGAAAAACTGAATTGCTTGTCAAAAATAATATGCAGTCATGCATCAGAATGTCATAAATAACATGCAGTTATTGTCATAAATAACATGCAGTCATGCATCAGAATGTAAAGACCAGTCCAATGAAACTGCAGAGTTCAGGTCGGTCACATACACCACCCTGGGTCCCTACATGTTAAAAGTGCTGCACTTAAAAAGCATTACCCCCCTCCCATCGTAAAACAATTTAATTTATTATCACTGAAGTTTCCAAGCCCACTTAAGATTAAAGTAAAATGTTTCCCTTATTAGTACCACAATCTTTGTTAAAATTGCCAAGAATCTGTAGCCTTATAATAAACGCTACATCAAATTTAAACAAAAATTAGAAAGTGAGTGAACTGAGTAAAAAGGACGTGTTGAGATGCTTAGAACCTGTCATTTGTCAAAGTCCACAGGAGGGAAGGTGCTATCTTTCTGCTGAACTCCAGATTCTACAGATGAGGCAGAAGAGGAAAGTCAAGAGGTTGCCTGCCACAAACATTAAGGGACTCTGAACAGTCAGGGAACAGAGTTTGGGATGAAATTCTCAAAGCTCTTATCATTAGGCTAGTAGTTTAAAACTGCACCCTTCTTTTTATTTGACACTCATGAATCATACCGTGAATCACTTCCCGGGATTATAGGTAACCTGTGTATCAACCATTTCATAGCTCTATCTACCTAAGACTCTCTTTTTCGTAAAAATAAATGTTTCCTAGCATGTACTCTGTGCTGACGTTTTTGAGTAAAAGTCAGCTGAACTTTGAAAGTGACTTGGGCTCATGCAATAAAGCTAGTCCCTGAAAATTAACCCTAAATGAAAATGCATGGCCTACAATATTTATCTTCACTGCTGATACATTCTGGCTTCTCATCTGCATTTTCTGCCTGAAGAAAATTTCCTCTTAAGAAAAACAGGTTCCATTATGATGTTCATTTATTTTTTTATTCAGTCAACAGCATGGGTTTGGGTTGCTTGGGTTTCTTTTGGCAGTGGCCATGCCAGAGGGAGTTTGTCCTTTAGGATAGGAGGGATATGCCACCAGTGGAGACTCCCACGGCACAGCTCCCAGGCCGTCCTCCTGCACGCTGGCAAATAACCTTCAAAGGAAACCTCTCAGTTCATGAATTTGCCACAGAACTAGTCAGCTGGGAAGCTGCAAACACTGGCTACTTTACTCCTGAGAGGTGCATATGAACCGTTTCAATTAAGCAATAACAGAATATCCAAAATAAAAGCCTTCTCAACACAGGTAACCAAAGAAAGGCCAAATTGCTCTTCTCTCTGGGATTGTCTGCCTTCTGCATGATACAGACTGGAACAGAGTGTCCCTAAGAGATCACATGGCACAGGTGTTGGCTCTGCCAGGGTAACAGATGGCAAAATAATCTAATTCCACAGCAATTTAGAACCTTTACAGAAGATAAAACGACAAAAGGAATGTGTTGAAGATTAAGGAGTCGCTCAGATTTTAATTCCATCTTTCTGGAGCTTCTTTTTGGGAATCTCTTCATTCTTTGCTCTGCAACTGACATTTGGAACGATACAAAAATCTTGGTTTAAATAAAGAGCTGGGAAGAGTGGCAAAGTTAAGAAGTAAAAACCGGGGAAGACCTTGCTGACATTGTCCAAATCACGTTACTTTACTCAATGCATATTTATCCATGCATTTATCAAGGTTCTTCATAGAAATAAAGTTTATCAAACTAAGGTTTTAAAACAAAGGAAACACCTAATTTTATCCAACAAAAGGCAAAATTCACAGAATTTCCTTGATGTGTGTAGTCACTATTTTTTCTACTTGAAATGTTATTTTTTGATACAATGTATAATTCCTCCAGAGAGCCTTGAAGGAAGAAGAGATCCTGGTGTGTAATTCCGTCATGTGATGATCAATACATTGACTCGCTGTACAACCATAATTTAAAAATCTTCACCTAGTTTTGAAATCTTAAAAGGCCATATCTTGTTAGATTTTACTTTGATGATATGGGCAGCTAATTTGAACATACTGGGATGTATTATGGTAATCATGGTTGGTTTCCTATTATCTTGTTTTGAAGTCTTATAATGCTTTCATTCATTTGTTTAATTGGTTTTATTCTGTTTTGTTTTGTTTGATTTTATTATATGTGATGATATGAACATCAATCTTGAAGAAAATGAGACATTATAGTAGCCATGGCTGATTTCCTATTATCTTGTTTTGAAGGCCTATCATGCTTTTATTCTTTTGCTTTGATTGGTTCTATTCTGTTGTGTTTTATTTAATTTTATTATGTGTGATAGTATGGACAACTTTTTTGAAGAAAATGAAATAGCATATTAACCATTGTTCATTTCCTATTATCTGGCTTTGAAGTTCTGTAAAGCTTTCATTCTTTTGATTGGTTTTATACTATTTCGCTATGTTTGATATTATTGTGTGTGAAGGTATGCTCAACTGTTTTGAAGAAAACAAGGGACATTATGGTAGCTACTGTTGATATCTTGTGGTCTTGTTGTGAAGTCTTATGATGCTTGCATTGTCCCGTTCTGATTTGTTTTATTCTCTTTAAAATAAAAAAAAGGAAAAAAAAATTAAAAGGCCATATCCGTCCTTGGTCCTAGCGTCCTTGGTCCATTCTCGTTAGCAGAGCGGGTCACAGTGTTAGAGGCAAAGTGCAGTTGGTAGGCCCAGTTCTGGGAGAAAAAAAAGTGTTTGGTATCAGTGTTATCTTAGTCCTGGCTTCTCACGAGCTAACTTATCTTATCTACCTTGCACCTTGACAAAGTTTTCTGCTTCTAGGAGTCTGATTATACAGTGTTTTGTCTAAAACTCTGGGGGTGATAAAAGCTTTCCGTCTCATAAAATTTATTTTTAAGGTTTGTCAATATCAAATGAATGTTTTAAAGAGATAGAACATTTACTTAGATAATTACTAAACAGAGATTGGGAAGGTTTGTGACCTAATGATGGCCAGGAGAGGCTCATCTCAGGAAATATTCGTCTGCTCTCAGCTACAGCAAAAGCTGGTCCTCGCCTCACCTCCTGGGGAGGAAGGGGATCCACTGGGAAACATTGCTTCCTACCCATTAACTGACCTTGACTTTAGGGCAGAAAGAAACAGCAGGTACTACAGGGAGGGAGTGCTTTGAAAAAATTACCCTTGACCATGCTCATGAAGTGAGAGACAAAACAGAGACCAGCAACTGAGACCAGCACATACAGCAACTCGTGGGTTTAAGAACGTTCACTCTAGGAAGTAACAGTTTTCAGAGGCTGATTCCAGAGTAGCGAGGAAGAAACAGCAGGGAGAAGAGGACAGAAAACTGCTTGCTGTTTCTCAGGAAGAAGAGATAAAGCGAAGTCAAGGCTCTCAGAGCCAGTGAGCCCTTCTAGAATGCTGACAAGGTACAGACACTTCCCACCCCGCTCCCGGGCCCGTGTTCGAAGGGGGCTAGCAGTAGTGTCTGGCAATTGTCACACCCTTTAAAGTTCACCTGAACTTTCACATCCTGGCTCAGATGCCCAATATAAGGTGAAGTGTGAGTTAGGAGCTGGTTGTTTCCCATTTGCTGAAGAAAATCTTGAGGCAGAGGAATAATCACTGACTCACTCACGCTCACACGGCCCATGAGTGACCAAGGTCTGACTCGAACTTACAACTTCAGATTCCTGCGCTCTTCCAGGACCAGAGTTACTGCAAGAACCTACTGTTGACACGTTCTAGGGTGCAGCACAGACACATAAGGAATTTGAAGGGAACACAGCATCTAAGACAAAGGAAGGAAGGAAGGAATAGGCTTTTGATGATATTCCCAGTCTTCTAAACCAAATTGACTTGGTACTGTTATTGTCTGTGACGAGAAAGTTCTCTGTACACCGGCATCTGAGTTCTAGCAATACTCTTCCTCCTTTCCTTCTATGACTTTTCTCATAATCGCAGCAGAGCAGAGTTGAAACTGGGGTGATGAATCCTTACTCATTGCATACTGATTTTCTTATTTCACTGCCTTTTTTTTGTTTTTGAGGGGGCTGACATTAGCCAAGGTCGTACACAACAGCAGGCCGTGTGGGAAAGGGTAATGATTGTGGTGTTGCAGTGCACATCAGCTGACTAATAAAATTTCCTGACAGCACACTTACCGCATGTTGTAAAACCCTTGGACATGTACTTAGGGAAAGCTCCTATGGCCACAATTACACTTTCTGTGCCTGAAAGTTCTTTCCAGCCAAGCCATTGGCATCAGCGGTAAAGTGAATTTGCTTGGCAGGAAAACTTGAAATCAATGCCAGTAAAATCAAGCGCACGTTGAAGACCCACATTTTTAAGAAATAGATAAGGTCAATGCCAGTAACCTTTCTCACTGTTACAAAAATGACACCCTCTAGGAGTTCCCTGTAAGCGGTTTGATGGGAATTAGTTCCAGTCGCCCTTTGTTAGGATTCTCCTACAAGAATGGGCTGAATATTTCCATTGCATTTAGGCACCAGCCAGCCTCTCTCCTCCCTTCCACTCCACTGAGACGCCTCTCCGAAGAGCACCAGGAGCCACCTGCTGCATTCAGCATTCTTTTCTTCCTTCTCCCAACAGACCTTGTTCTTCCCTTGACATTGCAGACAACACTCCGTAGCTCTTCTCTGATCATCACAATCTGCTTTTCTGACTCCTCTTCACCCTCCAAGTGTTGAACTCAAAGATTTGTGACTTTAGAGTGGCATTTACAAAGCTCCGGGCAGTCTAAGACAAAAAAGTTACTGTGTAAATTTGTATTGCCATAAATCTACCAAGGACAACATTCTGCCCCTTGATTTCAGAAGTGCTGTGGCCCAGCTTCCCCCTCTTTGATCCTTTTTTTTCCTCTTTGTACTTTCTTCATAAATGCTCATTCTCTGTCAGGGCTTCAAGCACAATTTGGTGATTTTGAATCTTACGTTTCCTGCGTTCCAACTCAATATTTCTGGCAGTGTAAAATGTTGGCAGGGTATGACACCTACTTTCTTCTTTCTACATTTCCTGCATACCCTGCTGTCTTCAGCCCGTGTTCCTGGCATCATTTTTAACTCCTCTCTACCCTCACGTCTCCTCGGTTACTAAATCCTATCGATTCTACTTCTTTATTATCTGTTGGATAATTCTGTCCTTTCCCTTATATTTCCTAAGCTATTTCCCCCAAATATGCTGTCACATCTCTCCCTCAGGTCACAGGAATAGCTGATTCTACAACTAAATCGTTACCTCTTCAGTCTACGCTTCATTAACAAGGCACAAATGCCAGGCTGCAGGTTGCCTCTGCTCAAATGCCCGCAGAGTTTCTCACATTTAGTGGGATAAAGTGTGATCTTCTCAGTCTGATTTTTAAAGCTCTGTATGACTGAGTTCCAACACTTTTCATGTTTTATTTCCTATGAGGTCTTTGTACCCATGTCAAGCTCCAGAAACTTCAGTTTACAGCTTGTGGTCTACCAGCTTAGCTCCTGGCATGGTTTAGGTCCTTTTCCCAAAGGATCTGTTTCCCCTAAAATAATTTGGCTGGTGAACTAATCTCCGTTCTTTAGATGCAAGCCATGTTTTCCAGTCTATAATGAGGCATCCTCACTCATTCCTCTCAGAATCAATTATTCTTTTCCTTGGCACATCTTTGGCATGTAACTCAATAGATTTAGTGACAAATTTGAAATTATTTATGTAAATGTTTGACTTTTTATATAAAAAAGGTAGACAGGAACTGTCTCATTTGTTTATATGAACCCCACATCAAAATTGTAAAGAACCTCCCCAGAGAAGCAACTCAATGTTTGTTGAAGTAAATTTAACTTAGAATGTGGGTGTGGTGGTATGTACCAGCTACTCAAGAGGCTGAGGCAAGAGGATCTCTTTCAACTTTATGGTTGAAAATGTATGAAAATGTATGAGTCAAGAGATTAGCCTGACAATACAGCAACTCTGACTCAATGTTTTTTTTCCTTTCAGTTTATGCCATAATTGAATTCCACACAAGTAAAGCTTAAATTAAAGTTCATATGTTCTTTAAACAAGAATTTTGTACTGTAGATACTAGCAGGCACTGTTCTAAGTTGCTATTTAAAGAATGCCCCAAAACATTTCCCCAGTAAATTTTAATTTCCACTCTACACATTTGGGCCACTGCTATCTGATGAAGCAAAATAAAAAATTCACATTTGGTCATGCCACCTGAAACTATAGACACAGAAAGCTTACTGGACCTCTGGAGTTTAAATCACTTTAGGCCTCTCAACATAATCCTTTATGAAAATAAAATATATTTTCCTGAGATTCAATACTAAGAGTTTTCTTTTCATTTTAAATAGGGATGTGGGATTAATTCCTCAGTATAAATTCACTTGTCAAATGGAAAAAGCAAAAACTAAAGTTTTAATTTAGTAGCATTTCAGGGCTTTGGTCAATGAAGGAGAATCCACTGAACATTTTCTTTAAAGTTCAAGATACCCATAGAAGCCATCATGGTGACCATCATGGTGACCATGGTGACCATACCAGCACTCTGGGAGGCTGAGGCAAGAGGATAATGAGTTTGACCCGAGCCTGGGTAACATAGGTACTTGATAAAGACCCTGTCTCAAACTTTTTTAAGAGGACTGGGGATGTAGCTCATGCCGAAGGCTTGGATTCAACCTCTAGTAAAACGTGTGTGTGCGCACACACACACACACAGACAGAGACAGAAAGACAGAATATGCTCTTCACTTCTAAAGTAGTTAGAGCCCAAAGCCAAGAGAAAGGGGCAGAACTGAGGTATGAAATCGCTGTAGACTGCCATCCTCATGGTGAAGAATAATGCCTCCTAACCTAGGAAAGGAGAGCATCCCTTGGGCTGGCATCACAGACAAACACTTCCAGGGCACAGTCCACATGTCTTGAGAAAGGACCTCAATGAGACAGGGCCACATTGAGCTCCTGTGGCTGCTACAACAAATTAGCACAGAGCGGGTGACTTAGAACCAAAGACCTGAATAAATGGTCAGTATTCAACCTTCCAAAGATAGATAATAACTTAACATTTATGTAAGATGATAAGCACTACCCACAAATACCTGCATACTTACAGTATTCATAGGGTCTTATTATGTGAATGGATGCCAACATAGTGTTATTTTGTTCTCATTCCACCATACGATTGAAAAGTACTTTATGGTTGAAAATGTATGAAGATTAATTAAATACCAGGTTTTTATATTAGTTAGTGTGAGATTAATATACCTAGTTATTTTAAGTAAATTCCTACAGTAGTATTTTCTAAATATTCTGAAAGGACACAAAGCTATATTTGAGAATGACAGAAATACTTAGCCATGAGTAGCTTGCTATCACCTGGAACTGAAACTGAAA
Source organism: Hydrochoerus hydrochaeris (assembly GCA_004027455.1). Classification (NCBI taxonomy): domain Eukaryota; kingdom Metazoa; phylum Chordata; class Mammalia; order Rodentia; family Hydrochaeridae; genus Hydrochoerus; species Hydrochoerus hydrochaeris. The sequence goes on along the minus strand of PVLA01004992.1, from coordinate 133,687 downwards.
ATTTATTTCTAGAAGATTTAGAAAACATCCATTGGAAAATTTTAATCATTGTGGCTACGAGATCCTCAGACAAACCAGGGCAACTAGGCCATGGCTTTTCGAGAAAGCGTCTCTAGTTGGAGAAGGAAGAGTGATTGTGGCTTGGTCGTATTCACATTATGTAACTCACACTATTCAGTTTAGTTCAGGGAAAACTTATTTAGGAGATACATATTTTAGCTTTTGATTCCTTTTTTAAAAATAGTTAATTTTTAAAAAGATGTTTTTAATATAATAAAGCATCTGGGTTTGATACCAAATATAGTGTAATAAAATCCAAACTATTTGTTCAAACTGGAGTACTTTTACTCTTGAAAACTGCATGGGTTTTCTTTTGCATCTTCACTTTGTTTTGTATTCTGTTCACAAAAGAATACATATCCAATAGCCACCTCATTCATCAGACGAAGAAGGCAAAGACGTGATTTCACTGATCACCAGAGGGCTTGGGGTTTTGACTACAGACCATTTGACAGAAGGAAACCCTTGTCTTTGGTGAGGTGAGAACTGCACTGAGAGTGGGTTTAAGAAGCAGTGGGGCTGTCCTCCCTGAAAATGTACACGCAAGAAACATTTCTAACGGCTTTGCACCAGGTTGCAGATTTTACGAGTGAAGAGAAAGTGAGATTCCCAAAAACTCAGAGTAATTCAGACACGGTTTTGGCTGCCAGAAAATACTTCAGACAAAAAGGTGAAAGGATCCAAGAAATCAGACAATGGAGTTCCCAGAAAACCAGATGCAGTGGTAAAAATCATCTTGTGTGTATTTGGCTCCAGACATCAGTGTGCGCGCTGAATCTTTGGGGAGGTGAGAAAAAAAATAAAATGAGGATTAATAATTTCCAGATCCAAGGCTTTGGGGAACACTCTGGTCCATTGGCCATTAGTCAATCTTTATTTTCTTCTCCTGTTCTGTGTCTTGGCTAAACTACTTTTGTAAGTTTTGTTTAAAGCATATGTTGTCCTTTTTCATTATTCTTTTGAGATCTGCTCCTTTTCTATGGTTTTAAATTGAGCATTTCCTCTGAATTTGAGCTGCACTGGAGGAAGGACAATTTGAAGAGTGTTGTACTGACTTCAGTGCCAACACTATAGAAAAGCCTATCTCTAATGTAAACACACAGAGCAGATATGTGTACACAGAGTAAATATGCAAAGCAGAAACTTGCCCAAAATAGCTCTTGCACAATTAATTCATAATAAATAAAAAGAGCAATACATTTATAAGCATTCTTGGGAATTCAATATGCTGTAGGGCTTTCATAGATCAATCTAGCAATGAAAATTATTACGATTTAAAAAATTTTAGTTCATGGCACTCACCAGAAAGTATTTTTAAGTGCTTTTCTTTAATGTTTTCAGGAGTAAGCTACAGATTTCACATCTTTGTGGGTTTGTTTGTTTTACATATTTGTGTTTTAAGGGGAGGGTTATATTGTCTAATTATCACTTTCCAAAGTGTTAAAAAGAAATCCACACTCCACAGGCAAAAAATACACACCGATATGTTCCATCTCGCTAGCAACATGGTTTTAAGTGCTTTTAGGTAAGGAATATATCCCCCAATTTGCCAAATGCCAACTATTCCCTATTGTTTCTTTATTGAACATTTTATGCCTTCTTGGCAAAGAAATGCATTTGATTTTCCTGCTTACCCAAACTATGAGGAGACTTAAGACGATGACAGTGGTGGTGGCGGTGGTGGTGATTCTAATTAGTGGTTCTGATGGTCTCTGGACTAAAGATTGCCACAGAAACAAATAGAATATCCAGACACTCATAGCATGAAGTCTCATGAGTGGGGGGCTTTTTATTACAGATGAATAATCACAAGGGAAACAACATTTGTTTTGTTTTTTGTTTTGTGTAGGGGATTAAACCCAGGGCTTTGTATATGCTAAGAAAGTGCTCTATCATTGAGCTACATCCCCAACCCAACCTTACTTATTTACTCCCTCACTTCTTTGCTTGTTTGAGATGGGAGTTTTTCTGTGAAGCCCAGGCTGGCCTTGAACTTCTAGATTCAACAGATTCTCCTGCCTCGGTCTCTCAGAGCTGGGAGTACAGCAATGCACTCCCAGCTCTGAAATAAAAGTGAGGTGGGATTTTATTCTAGAAGTAAGATATGAATTAAGATTGTACCCCAGAGATGTACAGGAATATCTTTTAAAAATCTCTCTTGTTGAGCATCTGCCTAACAAGTTACTATATACCACAGAGTGAACAATATCTGCTTGTTAAATGAGCATTTCTAAATATAATTTTAAATTGTAAATCATTCATATGTTTTACATTTCAAATTTAAGGAATCCTCAACCTATCTTTAGCTGCCCGTTTCTCTTATCAGCACCATTAAAGTGGAACTTCTTTGGAAGTTTCAAGTAGGCCACAAAGGGGAGTTCAAAGCCAGTCAGCACTAGTGAAGCCCATCTCAAAAAGTTCTATTTGTAATATCAAAACATTGTAAATTACACACAGGGACACCCTGTCTAAAAAAGAAAGAAAGAAAAAAAAATCCAAACAAATAAACCAAAAACCCCACCAATATCACTGTAGAGCAACCACATTTGAATGGTCAGTAACAACCAGCAATACAGAACTAAACGTGTGTCAATAAATTTTTATGTTGGGAAGGCAAGAATGTATGGGCCAGTTCTTACGAAAGGAGGGGAAGGAGCCTCACCAGTATCAAGGCTTTTTCATAAAGCCCACCGCTATTTCTTATTCTCCTTCAAGTTTTCCTCTTTGAAATTACAAGCTTTCCAAAATATTTCATCCTCAAACTTAAGCCTTTCCTTTTCAAAGTAAATTTAATTTTAAAATAACGGTGGTTTTTTTTCTAACTAAATTCAAATTTGCATTACACAAATAAGACAGATTTTGATTTCAAATTAATTCTCGTTTGCTTCTAGAACATTTCACAATTTTTTCATTTTTTATTTTAAAGAGAAAAAAGAAAAACAGAAAAGTCAAGAAGCAAACAATTAAAAACAACAATGACAAACAACAATAGCTATGTAGGTTTTCAAAACAGGATAAGAATTTAACAGTGATTGTTATATTGCATATCGTTATCTTCAAAATAATTGCGTAGGTTATCAGATACAGGAATAAAACAAAACAGTAAAACAGAACAAAACATTGGATTTCAAAAAAGTTGCTCTAATGCATATTGCTATCCTCCAAATAGATGCTCAGCCTACCAGCTTTAGGCCTGCAAAATCAATCAAACAATACAAGCATTAAGTTATTTTTTTAACTTCAGTTGCTATCTCCTCAGCCTGACTTCCTCAGAATTAACTCATTGCTGGGGGGTGGGGTGCGATGGGAGAGGTAGGGTGTCTCAGTTACTTTTTACTCCTCACTGAGACAAAATACCTGATTCCCAAAGTTAGGGAAGGAAAGGTTTATTTCTTACAATTTTGGAGTCCATACTCAGTTGGCTACAAGGCAGGGTGTCATGGCAGGGCAGCCCTTCCTGGCAGCCGCAAACAGCAAAGTGAAAACCCACAAGAGAAAGAGAGACACACCTTCTTCCCACCCTTACATGGTATCCTGGCTCCGGCGGGTGTAGCACTCACACCACCAATCCGAGCACTAGACAGTGAACCAATCACAGTGCTAGATTTGGTTGAGTCCATAATTCATGAGGCTTGGGGGCCACTGACATAAATCATGACAGGGGCAGTTGCTCTTCTTGTCTTCTAGCCCATGCACCAGCTGGCTCATGGAAAGGCATGGTTTGGCTTCTTGCTTCTCTTCCCCTTCCTCATGGAGGCGGCTGCTGCTAGAAGAACTTTAAGGAACTCAAATTTGGAAGGCTGAGCTAATGCATTTTCAGAGTTCAAGACAATATTGAATAGAATATTTTGCACTCAGTTCATATTCAAAATCATTTTATTTTATTATGTATGAGATTTCCAGAACATGAGTAAAAATTCATACCAGTGATATAGTGAAAATGCAGTCTACATTAAATCTGTGTCTCTGCTCATCTCTAGGCTTTCTCAATAGAGAAGGAGCAGAAGTAGCCTGATATCTCAGTGTTGAAACTCTCTACTAAGATGTCTTGGTTACTTTTCTGTCATTGCTGAGACAAAATACTTGACACCCAAAATGAAGGAAGAAAAAGTTTATTTAGCTTACAGTTTGTGGAGGTTTTAATCCATAGTCAGCTGGTTCCAAGGCAGGGTGGTATAGCTTAGAGACAACTATTCATGGCAGCTGCAAGCAATAAGGGTGAAATGGGCCAAAGGGGAAAGCATACCTCCCTTATATTGTGTATAAAGGTCCCTCCCTTATATTGTATGCTGGATACCCACACCCAGGCAGGTGCAGCACTCATACCGCCAATCCCAGTGCTAGACAATGAACCAATCACAAACTCTAGACTCAGCTGCCCTCAAAAGCCCACCCGCCATGACCCCATGAGGCTTTGGGGGGACATTGAAGCACAAACCATAACATAAGCACACAGCACCAAACAAGCCTGCATGTCAGGGAGAGTAAGCATACATTCTACTATTCTGTTTCCCATTATTTGATTCTATACAAGGTCGTTAGAAAAATAAACCTTGGGCATTGATCATAGTAAAACCACTCTGAGGAAGTTTCCCCTCACACAGAAAACCTTTCAAAGCTACAGTACACTATCTAATAAATTACCCCAGCCCTACTTTTGATGTATCCATTGCCTGATTCAGCTCACATTTGCAAGGTATTTAATGCTAGGGTTGGGTACAAGAAATGAGACTATTGCAATAAATAAGATAGCTTCTGACCTCTAGAAAGATATAGCTCACGAGAGTGATGGACATACAGAGATATGTTGTCACTAGGAAGAAGTGAGAGCACTATATTTGAAATTAATCAAAGCATCATTAGATATAAGAGTTAACCTGTCATTAGGGAAGTTTATCTTGGAGACATAGACATGTAGTGACATTCAAAAGCAAGTGAATCAGGATCACACAGTGTTAATGAAGATGCCCACTGAGTGCAGGCATCAGTGCAACTCACTGTGCTGTGCTGTATTATGAGCCCCACCACAGAAGTCCTAAAAGCAACCCCTGAGAATATAGGTTGAGATCTAACTACAGGCCCTGTGAGCATAAAAGACCCACCAAGGGCTGGGGATTTAGTTCAACAGCATAAGCGCCTGCCTTGCAAGCATGCGGTCGTGAGTTCAATCCCCAGTACTGATAAAAAATAAATAAATAAAAATAAAATTAAAAATTAAAAAAAAATAAATGCAGACTCAGAGTCAGATGCACATATAAGAAGAATATCATGTGAAAAAGAAGGAAATTTGAGTGATAGTTCTAGAGACCAAGGAATGTCAAAGATTGTCAGCAAAGCATCTAAAAGTTAGAGAAGAGACCTAAAACAGATGTTCTCATTCAGTGCTCAGCAGGAACTGATTCTTCTTGGGCTCTTGATCTCTGTGTTCTGGTCTCTAAAATTGCAGGACAATAAGTTTCTGTTATTGAAATCATTGATTTGTGGTACTTTGTTAGGGTAGACTTTGCAATCAATTATGTGCATTTTTTAGGCATAATTGAATATAGCAGTATAATTGAATATAACAGTACATCAAAATATTAGTAAAAATAAGACATTGTAGACAGTATAAAACTTCAAAGGCAGGTAATAATCAAACCAGAGTGGATATTCTAGTGAATCTTGTCATCTTAAGTGCAGTTGCCTATACTCTCAGACTTGATACTATCAATCATAACAGCTTTGAATAAAATCTATCAATACAAAACAGCAATATAACCAACCAGATTCAATTAAGATCAGTCATGGTAAAACAGTGTAAATTATACAGAGCTTCAGATTAAGTTAATAAAAAATTAAGGCTGATTACCATAATATATCTTGTCATTTTCAGGATTACTGTCTGTGCCCTCAAATCTAGTACAGGTAGAATGACTGGAACAGAATATAATACATCTAAGCAGAGCAGTGTGTAATGTGGGTTTTAAATCCCGATGCACTATTAACAATATAGTGTATCAAGGCCATCTATGTTAGAGATTTTAGCCAGCCTTCTCTGCCTCATTTCTGCTATGCTATTTTTCTGCCTTTGTCTACTTTTCTCCTTCATTCTACTTCCTGCCCCGCTCACTGAGGCCTTTCTGCCACTGTTCCTAAAATCCTGGTATTTTTTTTCTCTCTCTCTTGAATGTCCTTCAGTATTCTCTGTACGGTTGGATTGGTGGTCACAAATTCCCCCAGTTCCTCTTTGTCATGGAAGCATCTTGTTTCTCCATTAATTTCTAGTGATAGTTTTGCAGGGTACATCAATCTGGACTGGAGGTTATTTTCTTTCAAGGCTTTAAATACTTTGTTCCAAGCTCTTCTTGATCTGATGGTCTGTGTCGAGAACTCTGCCATGATTCTGATGGGCTTACCTTTATAGGTAATCTGTTTCTTTTCTCTGACTGCTTTTAATATTCTGTTTTTATATTGAATTTCTGGCATCTTGATTATTATATGTCTGGGTGTAGCTCTATTTTGGTTGTAGGTGGCTGGAGTTCTGTATGCCTCATGTACCTGAATGCCATTTTCTTTTCCCATGCTTGGGAAGTTTTCCTTAATTATTTCCGTGAATAGCCTTTGTAATTCTCCTGTTTGTATTCCTGCTTCTTCGTTCATGTTTCTTATTCTTAAATTGTAGATTCTCTTGTCATTTTCTAGCCTTTGTATTGTTACTGCCTGTTTCCTTGTTATTTTTAAGAGAGCTTTCCTTTTATGATCACACATTGCAAACTTATCTTCAACTTTTGATAGTCTATCCTTAGTTTCTTTTATGGAGTTTTGCCAGCTTTCAATGGAGTTTTTAATTTCCTGGTAGTCTCTTTGAATCTGCTTCATGTATTCTATATTTTCTTTATATTCTTTATTGAATGTTTCTCTCCTTTTTTGTGTTCCTCCCTTCTTCCGTCTGTATCTTCCTGAGAGATGCTTCCTGAGAGCATTTCTTTTATTACTCTACTTATATCTTGCTTTACCTTGTTTAATATTTCAATTTTGAGTTCGTCTACAAGGTTGCAAAGATATCTCTTAATGTCCATTGAAGCCATGTCTGATATTGCGTGTTTGCCGCCCTCAGTCTCCCTTGTTTTTCCCTCTCCTGGATCAGTGCTCTCAGGGTTCTGGGCTGGGGGCTTCCTCTTGCCTCTCTCTCCTGTCATGGCCCCGGCTTCCTCCACACAGGTTACAATGCAGGTCCCAGCCCCCTTCCCTGTTGGCCACGGTTCCTCCGAACACTGGCAAGGGACCTCCACCCTCTCCTGCCTGCCCCTCCCCACTGGGCCAGCCAAACTTCAGGGGCCTTCACCCAGTCAGTGTGTGCTAGGCACAGGGAATCGATTTGGGATGGCTCATTGGGTCCCGGCCAGGGGTGCGGCCCAGTCCAAGTAAATCCCACGAATCTGCTCTGGGGAGGGAGCAACCAACTGAAGTCACTGTTGCTTCCAGTTCAGGCTCCTCCTGCCCAATTCCAACATGTTGCCCATTTGGTCGCGCCCTTCCCGTGGGGGAGGGTCTCATTCCCAGCACTGACTGTGGATTAATGAAGGTCCCTTCGCCGGCTCTGCTCTCTGTTGGGGTCACCAACCCTGGACTTCAGTGCTTCTGTGGTTCCTGTGAGTGGCAGCGGGAATGAGTTTGGGTGGCTCTGCCTGCCACCGTGGATTCAAGCTGGTGCAAATTCAGGCTGGCGCCAACTTGGCAGGTCACAGCAAAAACGCTGTGTCTTGTAATTTTTAGCTGTTCCAATTGTAGTCCCAACGTGTTTGATGAGTTTTTTACATTTTAATTTCTTCCTGTGTCAAGAGGATCCATCTCCCTCTGTTTGGGTCTCTCCAGGATGTTTTATTCTGGCAGATGAGTTGTTTCTCCTGGGAAGCTTTGTATTTTGTTGCTCACTGATCGGCCACCTTGACTTCTTCCTGTGCATTTTTATGTAAGCTGGATTGGCAGCTTTTCTGACACTTCATTGAGCTACTTGATGTCCTTGTAATACATCTCTAATTGGACTAAACAGTGTGATAGACAAGTGGCTGAAATGATAAGAAGTCTATGGAGGAAGCTGATGTCGGGTGTGGACTGAGACAGTGGTTCAAAGACATCACTAAGCATTGAGTTTGTCTTTTACCTTCTTTTCTGTTATCTGTGAAGGTTAAGCTTGCCTGACTTGCTAGGCTATGGATATAATTGTTTATGTACATCCAAAAAGAGTCTGTCTTTGCCTTTTCATTCCTACTAAAAGACTGGCACTTGCCTTTGATTAGGTCGTAATTAGGGACTCGTTCCTTGGGAACCAACCATGGCGTTCATTTGCTAAGCAGAAGTCCTGTGCTCACAGATGAGTCCATGGAGGAAGCTTGATTCTTCAAGAACCATGTGAATCCTAAAGTGGAAGTAGGAGTTATTGTGATGAATATAGGGCAAATGAATATCAAAGGAAGGGTCAATAAGGGCTCCAATGAGTAAACAAGAACTAATTAGAGATAGATTTCCTGCTCTCTCTAGTCAAAAGCATCGAAACTGGAATAGCCCACTTATACTGTAGACATCATTCACAGAAATTTGTTGAGACTTTAAGTTATGTGCTTTTTGAAGTATTGTACCTAATGTTGGAAGGAAATCTCTTTTATTGATCCTGGGTAGTTGGATGATGTTTTTAGAGCAGAGAGATTGCATCCTGTTCCTATGTCATTATCCATTTTCCTAGCCAGTTCCTGATGTCATTAACCTCGGAGGATATAGTAGTAATCAAGATGATGATGGTGGTAATGGTTACCACTTCCCAATTGCTCACTCTGTTAGGGGAATTCGAGGTAAGTTTGTGTGAAACAGAAACAATGGGTCAGTCTTCAACAGTGTACAGGCATTTCCGGTTCTTTGATGTGATAGGAACATCCAAAGCCTGGGCTACTCTTCCTCCTTCACTTCTCTGTCTTTTTAGCTGCCTGTTCCTAAGTCATGTCACACACACACATGGTCCTATAATCACTGGCCATTAATTGGAAAAGAAGAAATGATAAATTTATAACTCCACTTCCCTGAGGGGAATGGAATTGGAACGAATTTTCTCTTCCTGTTGGGGTTTATGGTGTGTCCTGGGTACTCCTGCATGTACTCTCCAGGAGAGAGTCATAATTCTGTCTCATCTTGTAGTACTTATCCTTTATTTAGTGTGGTGAGACTTTACTCTGGCTCCTCATTTGTGCTTCAGTCTTCAGTTGGTACGAATCTTCAAGCAGTTCCCATTTAAGAGGTTTCTCTTAGCACAGAAATCTTCCTTGAATCTGACTGCATTGTCTGCTGGAAAATAAGCACAGACCCCATCCAGATATCCCTGCAGTTTCCCTTTCCCGAATTTGACCCAAAGCCTAGCCCAGGTCTGAATTTAGCCCTTAGTCACTGCAACAGGGATTTGCCGGCCACTCTTAGAGCAACTCACTGCTTCCAGGCTTTTTTCTCCAGATGCTCAATTCTTCAGCAATGGTGTAGTCCATTGGTAGCAAACCTTTTAGACATTTCATTGATACAAACAGTTGGTGTGGCACATGTGCCATAGGTTCGCCACCACTGCTCTGGTCCTTTCCCCAGTCAGACCTCCAGTAAATGTCACAACCAAAGCTGTATGTATTATGACAGGTTCCAATGACAGCTTCCTATGCTTTTATCTCTCCTTGTGCTAGATACTGGAGTCCAGTGTTCTGACTCTTGAATCTTTTCCAGTTCCCGGACTCCCCTGTAATCTTACCACTAACCTGTGCCTGCTATTTCAAAATGGTAATCCAACAGTCCCCTCTCACCTCCTTAGGCAAGGACAACACTTTCTTCTGCTTTAGATTCCCCAGGGCCTAACTATTACCACTGAATCAAGTGGCAAGAGTCCTTGGGTATTTGAAATCAAGAAAAGAGATTAATAATGAAAACAGGAATATGAATGAAACATATGAATGCACACCCGTGAGAATATCAGCAGAATAACTCATAATAAGGGAAACTTCAGATATAAAGGAGTAAAGTATTAGATCTAGGTAAGAATTATTATATGTATAAAATGATAATTACTGTTAAATCATACATACGGGAAAAGATTATCAACATAAACATATTTACAAACATAAAAATAAAAATAAAACTTTTGTAAGACAACACACAACATAAATATGGTACTAGGAACCAAGTTTTTTAAAAAGGAAAATAATTAATTATGCTATTCACATGCTAGTTGCCTTCATTTATACATGTTCCTTTACATTAAAGAAATAAACATTTCTATATGCAAATTTCATATAGTTTCATACGATTTACAACAGCTATTATATGATCAAATAGTCACAGATTTTTAAAAATTAAAGGGATCTTTACTCAAGAAAGTTATAGTCCACTGCTAAGAAAAAGTGTGCTGGAAACTGCAGAAATAAACAAGGACATGAACACGGAGCTTAAAAGTGTAAGTACACAGATGACTCATGCATTACAGAACATAGTTATGTATCTGAGAGTATGAAGTTGAGTCAGAGAGGAATTGGCTTCTGAAAATTAGATAAAATTTAGACAAAGACTTAGAAAAAAGAAATAGTGCCATGTAAGTCACAGAGCATACTTTTAGTGCTATTTTAGTTTTGCTTTTTCTTCCTTCCTTACCCTTTCCTCTCCCTCTCCCTCCTCCTTCCTGTCCCCCTCTCCCCACCTACTATTCTGTTTGGGAGTAACATAAAAATTTCCCAAAGAATATTCTCAACACATGGTTTAGGGATTGTGCACAAACTAATACTTATCACACTTGGCCAACTTTCAATGTGTTCTTTTCCCATACTAAACATGCAGAATAAAATAAATGTTTATCATTGACAGAGCTGCCTTTTCACTGGATTCATTTTTATAAACAATTGTCTAACTTGTTTTCTTCCTGCTTTTGGAAAACTGGAAAGTCCTTGCTTTTCTTTATTGACTAAATCTTCATTGGGAAGTCATTCCAACTTTATTACAAAACAGAGTGACATTTCTCAGAAAAATGGGACATATTTCGACCCTTCCAAGCATGGTCACCTTAGCAAGATACCACCTCATTCTGTTTTTGCAATACCATGTCTGGATCAGGGCTCAGACTCTAAGACCCCACACAAGCAAACAACTCAGGACTTGCAGATTTTGGTTTTCCTTGTGCTGAATCAGGAAACAAAAATGTCGTTTTTTGTAACTCTGGGTTTAATCCTATTCTCTCCTAACCAGATGCATGTATTTGGAAAAGACTCTTCTTTTTTAAGCCCATGAATGTGAAGACAATGGCTTGCTTAAATGTTATTAAATAGAGAATATTGAGTCTATTGTGGCATCCTTTGATGTGGTGTGGCTTCCTGATGAATGGTTGCTAATGAAGAAACTGCAGAAAAAAACTTATAATACTGGGAAAGTTTACTGTTGAATAATTTTGGGTTAATGAGTACTTTTTCCCAACTCAATGTTCATATTGTTATAGGTGGAGTCATTCTTGAAAAGTTTTTCTTTACTTCCTCACTTAGAAATAGAAATTCACTTTGTTGTGTGCCTTCTTTCCCATAGAAATACTTTCCAAGTTTTATCAGTACTAAACTCATCCCAGATCCATTTAATATACTGGCTATTGCTGACCAAAAGATAACTTCAAATTTCAAAATTTTCAACAAGCCGCATAGGCACCTAACAAGCTTAATGCAACACATGTAGAATTGGAGGGAAAAAAATGTCTTTTAGGCATTTCATAATTAAACACGTGACCTGGTACAATTTTTATAATTTTGTGTAACATTTTGTCTCATCTCTGGCAAATTAATTTTCTCTTTTATGTGTGTAAAAATAAGACTTTTGTAAGACAATACATGAAACAAAAGCAAAACATGTCAGAATTCAAATTTATTCAGAGCTTAATATGGGTAAGACTTGTTGTTAGAGATACGGTCTTAGAAAGACAGACATGTTCCCTGCCCTCTTTAAACTATAGGGTAAAGAGGAGAGAAACAAATAAGTAGAAATGTCAATCATAGTAATTTCGGTTTATCATTCATAAAAGGAAAAATGTTACTAAAATGTAAAATAATTTTAAGCATTAATTTTCTTGGAAGAAATTCTGTACATGGACTTTGCATTTTATATGAAAATTTATCATTTGCCTCCTCTTTAGTGTGATGTAAGAGCTAGGTTTTTATACTTTGGTCTTAATAATAATGGAAAACGCCTAAGCAATTCAGGATTACTACTTGGGATTTTCTAAAGGAACTTGTGGATACTCATTGAAGGACATGGTGAAAATAGGACTGTTGGAAACTGGGCACAGGAAATACACCTCAGTTTAATTTCTTGCTATGAGAAAAAAAAATCTGAAAGAATATAGTGTAAGAAAACTCAGAGTAGAAGAGAAAACAAAGCATGATTTAATCATGGATCACATGTGCAGTATCATCTACAAGCAACTTGAAGTTTAAATTCTAGATTTCAGTTCATTGTATTGAATGTTGCTTTATTCAGGACTGAAATGAAAGCTGTAAGATTCAGACATCTTCTTTAGCTGCCCTTTATTAGGTGGAATAGAAGATAAGAAGGTAATGCTATTACATACACCTCGCCAAGCTGAGGAGAGCACACACCCTAGAGCAGTCAGAGAACATTTGTAAAACACAGTTATGGAAAGACCATGGCTGGTTCTTGAGGCTGGTTAGTTCAGGCTGGCAGAACAGAGGGTATGTGTGAGTGGACATACTAAAAAGTACTTATAAATCAGGATGAAGGGCCACGATTTTGTCCTAAACTCAGTGAGAAACCTCAGACAGGCTGTTAAACCGTGGGGGTAGATGACATTTTAGGTGACTGCTGTTTAGAAAGACCTTTCTGGTTGTGTAGTGGAGAACTGATGATAGAACTGGAATCAGAGATACACAAATAGGCGTCTTTGTGGCAAATACAGAAGAAACAGTCATAACGTCCTGAACAGGGACAGCATTCATAGAGCGGGGTAGGGTGGGAAATCCGAGGTCAGAGATGAGAAGATGGGTCTGTGCTGAACTGGGTGGTGGAGTGGATGATGGGCCCATTTCCTGAAACCAGAACTGCAGGAAGAGAAAGTAGGTTCTGTGAAAGATCCATTGGATTTCGAATGCTTGTGCAGAAGATGCTTCTGGGTGGAGAATTGCAGCAGGCAGCTGGAAACACTGCCCTGGAGCTCCAGAGGAGATATAGACTTCAGATACGAAAAACATTGTGTGTGAGAAATCACCCCCTGTGAGCATGTGGGGGAAACAGAAGGTCAGGGACACAGGCCTGGTAAACACGAACAGTTAAGGGCTGAGCAAAGAAAAATTCTAGCAGCTGACTGAGAAATGGGGAAAATGAACAACTGGAAAGATCACTATCACGGGATCTTAGGGTGGAAAGGATTTCAGGAAGGAAAACACAGTCCCCGTGGTTAATTACTGTGGTGTGTCCATGAGGTAACTTGGCAAGAGCAATGATTTCAGTGATAGGGTGGGACCGGAAGCCAGCTGGCAAGGTAAGATGAGGAATCAGAGATGCAGAAGCAGAAATGAAGTGGAGATTCTTTGGAGAGTATTTCTTTAGGAAGGGAGAGGTGGCAAACGAGGCAGTGTGTACGTGCATGTTTGGGAATAAAACCTCCACACACAAAAGAGACCTTGTCACTGGTTTCATTGATCTGTCTTAGGAGTGATAAAGATGCTGGCAATAGGGCTGGGGATTTAGCTCAGTGGTTTAAGCGCCTGCCTTGCAAGTGTGAGGTCGTGAGTTCGATTCCCGCTTACCCCCCACCTCTGCCAAAAAAAAAGATGCTGGCAATGAAAAGTAGCAATTTTCAGCACTTCTTTTCTTCCTCTGGTCTCCTTTTTTCTTTCTTCCTCTCCCTCTTCCTCTCATCCTTTCCTTCCTTCCCTTTTTTCTTAGCTTTCTTTTTGACATAAGCAGAAATTTAAAAAAAAAATGGCTTCAGTAAACTGGAAAAAGAATGTGACAATCCATGGGAATTAGGCACGTCAAAAACAAAATCAGGACCGTTTCATTTAATGATGTTGATTGGCTTTATTTTTGATTCTAGAAAACAGCAAACACGGTATTTCAATAAACAATAGAAAAAGTTGTTTCTATAAACAAGAAAAGGCTAAAGAAATAAGAGAAAAAAAATAATGAAACGGGAGACGGGTAATTTCAAAATTACTTTCCTTGCCAGGCTGCAACAGGAAGACAGAACAACACTAATCCCAGAACTCTAGTTAAAGTAGGTGTGGCGTTGCCTCCCTGTGACCCCAGCTAAGCAGGAAGCTGAGGCAGGAATTCTCAGTTTTGAGGTCAGTCTATATTCCATAGCAAGATTTCTGTCAAAAGGAAAAGGAGAAGGAAGGAAGAAGGAAAAAGAAGAGGAGGAAAATGAAAGAAGAAGAAGAAAGGGAGGGTAGGAGGGATAAAGAAAGGACTGATGCAAGGAAGAACAAGGAGGGTGGCATCGAGGAAGGAAAGATGGAAGAAAATAACCAGTGAGCATCAGGTTGGGGTTTATAAGCGCACTGTTAAGACAGGGAACAGCATTATCACGCCCACTGAAATTGGCCTGTTTGAGAAACCCAGCCACTATCTCTCTAACCCTGATTTCTCAGAAGCTTAGGTCAACAGCTTAGTTTTGGCTTGGTGACCTAGAAGTTTAGTGTGAATGGCTCCATGTTTCGTTTTTGACTGGTCTGTTGGATCCTAATCCAGGAGTTTAGACCAAAACAATGGCCTCCTGTCATTTCTACATAACAGGTATAAATACCAAAGTTAAGAAACTACTTACTTAATCCTTGGAAAAGGCAATAACACAAATCTGTAGCCCCAAAGCCGAATATTTCTATGTGCTTCATTTATAGTTCATATCTTTCATAGGGAGTTCTGCTTTTTTTTAAAAAAAGTATCTTTTACAATTATCCTCTGAAGAAAATATAGAAGTAAAAGTGAATTAGAAGAATGAGAAGACCATCATTATTATAATATCAGTGATCAAAAATACTCTTAAAAGTTGTGTTACTATGTTGATTACCTCAGCAGTGGAAGGAAATTTAGAATCTATTATCCCATTCTGCAGCTGGGAAAAACTGAGGCTCATGGAAATCAGGAGATTTCTAACAGTGGAACTAGAACAACCATCTGTATTCTTACCAACTGTGCAACCGCTATCATGCGGTGAAGATTTCCTCTTGCTAAAGGAATGCAAGTTACTATTTGTTATAAAAGGAGCATAATAATTCTGTCCATTTCATTCCCACAGGTTTCTTACCCCTCACTAAATGCGCATTTTGTTCCAGGAAAATAAACTACACCTTGAAGGCATTTGTCATCTACTAATTCTATGCTCTTATATTTATAACTTCCTTTTGTCTAGGCTACTTTCTGTATTGTTGTTCAATGTCTATTTTCTAGTTTGCAATAATTCTGGCCCTTCATTTCACAGACACACACACATGCACATACACATGTACCCTGTTGTGTTGTAAATGCCCTTTTCATAAAGCTGTCTTCACTTCACTTCTGAGCTTATGTACTACCTGGTCACAGTGTCCATGTGGCCTGGGTTAAGCATCACACAGATGGTCTGAGCTTTACCGAGAGACAGTCCCTGTCCCCAAGCCTTGTTCCCACAATTCATACAAAGGCCAACTTCAAAGGACCACCACTTATGGGTCCTCTCTGGGATTAGAAACAGGAGGTTTGCCACGTGTTTTCTGTCCTGGTTGCATTTCTCAGAGTCCCTTACACATGGCATTAGAATTGGAGTTACTTAAGGAAAAATAGAAAAAGAGGCAGAAAGAACACCCTTAAAGCTAACCCTGCTGTTGACAGAAAGCAGAATTAGACTTTGGAAAGTGTCCCTTCCCTAATATCCCATATTGCTCTCATTTGTACGTGAAATGATGCAACTCTATTGTACTTCATCCAGCAGTGCACCGAACCCCCTGGAAAGAAAGACATGAATCACTCCAGCAATACTCTCGCCTTCCAAATAACTCTTTCTCAAATTAGCAATGAGTAATTATTATAGGGATAAATAACTACGAGTTTCTCAGAATAGTTAAATTTCCTCAAGTCAGGATTCCCCCATCTCAAATCCTGGAAATGCTGTGACTGACACCCCCACTCTTGCGTTCAGGAACTGAGACATTTAAATGGACATGAGTGGAAAAATCCACATTGGCTCACAGGATATGAACACGGCTTCCTTGCTTCAAGTGGCATCTTAATGGGAATTGTGTTTCGCACCCTAATTCAAGGAGCCAACCAAGCCCCAGAGAAAGCTGCTAACTTTCAATAGCTGTATATAAATAGAGTTAGGGAGTGAATGATTTATCTTACTTCCCGAAGCAGCCTCTAAGAACATCTTACTGCAGCGTTGGCCACACAAGAAGTGTCACTCAGGTATAAAGCTGTGCTGGTTTCCATCCTAAAATCTGGTATTCACCATGCAGCCAAGAAAGCAGTGTAGCAAGAACCATAAAAGATTTGTTACTGATTGTGACATAGTCCAGAGCAAATGCCAACAGTTTTGGGAAAACACATACTGTAAATTTTTAGCAATTCAGATATTCTTCTAGAGAAAAGTGATTAATTGTGCCTCACTGTTCATTTTCTTGTCTGAGCCTGGGTTTCTCTGGTCACAAGAAAAAGCCTTGAAAGTTAGAGGAGAATCAGTAAATGGCTAATATAAAAGAAGTAGTTTCCCAGGGCTATGGTCATGCTCCACAAGGCTGAATGAAGAATGTGCCTGTCTGTCATGCATTGTTCTATGTGGGCTTCACTGGATGAGTAAGATACTGAGTTATGGCTCCTTTGGCTGACATCAGCTGTCTCCAGGAACTTGAGTAACTGTCTCCCACCTACTGTGTGTAGTAGGAGAATAAATTTGCTCAGAATTTAGCAAAACACAAAATTGGCCCCCTGATAACTTGTTCATCTTATCCAGCAATAAAACCATAACTGAAAACAAATTAAAAACTCTTCCACACATTAAGTGCATAACATGTTAAAATTTTTAAAAATCCATGCCACAATGAAACCATGCTTTTTGTAAGAGGCACTGCCGAACCATTCTATAAACTTCAAAAATTCTAGATGAACTACAAACATTCTTATTTCTTTCAGAAATCCATTGTGGATCTGTGATCGATGAGTCTGGCTATCTGAGAAGTGATTTGTGTCTCAGGCTACCATAACAACATCATACTCCAACTGTGTGAAATGATTTCTTCTTGACTGGCTTAAGTTTCTGTCTCTGGAATTTTATAGGTTATTTTCGTCATTCTATTAAATCAGATTTTGGAAACAAATCTTTATCCTTTTTACCCATATCTGAATAATTTTATAAATCCTTTTTCAATTTCTACTCTTTTCAAACTAAAAAATACTTCTTTTTTTCACTTACTAGTTTTACTTGACATGACTATATCAGGTATCAAGTAAAGCCATAAAGAATGTGGTTTTGTTTTGGGCCATTTCAAGCCCAAAATATCAAGTGAACCTATGAATGTTAGCAGTAGAGCATAGATCTTTTTGCTCACTTCTTGATAGAGGATCTCTGTGGTAAGCTTAGAAACAATTCTCCAAAAAGAAATTAAATATATTACATTATTTCTAAGGAGCATTTCCAGTGACTTGTTTGATTTGATCATATAATACAGATTCATCAGTTTTATAAAAAAACTTCTCACATTCTCACTCTCTGTTCACTTTATCCTTATTTTTGCTGCAGGTGAACAGAATAATTTACAGAGTAATTAGACTATCTTAGAACAATTACCCTTCACATACATAAGCTTCATCCTACCTTACCTCTGAGGAATCGGCATGACTCTCTCCATTACACAAATAAGAAACCGAGGTTTAGAGAAAGATTTAGGAACATGCCCAGAATGTTGGGGCAGGGATTCAGCACTGAGTGTCCAGCAATTTCCTTTCCAGTCCTGCCACTGGGTTGATTCTTATTGCTTTAAGTTGATTCTTCCATTTAAAGATACAAGTATATTCTTTATATTCACAGTTCCTTTATACCAGTTAAGTATTCCAATTATCTCAGGGAAAAAAAAGCATACCCATAGTAACATCAATATATTTGTCTCAGCAGCCTTTTCTCAATTTGGAAGTTCTGTTTAGAATGAGACTCTAACACATTCAGTAGCATTAATCCCATGTGAGCAGCAGAAATGTTTTTAATTAAAAATATGGGATGCTCCCAGTTTTTAATTTGGGCAGTTGAAATTGTATGTATGGCTATTTTCCACTTATAATTTCAATCTTTTATCCCCATGAAGCATCTGAAATGAGACAAATAAAAATACTGTTGCTAAATAATTGGGGGATTATTTTATAAGCCAGTGAAAACAGAATCTTTTATTTGTTTTAGCAGGGTGGGAAGGTTTTCTTTTTTACTTTACTGTGTAGGTCCTTTGGGAATGATTGCACATAACACACAATAATATTCCTTTAACTTTTTTCTAAAAATACTATTAGTTCCACATGGTGTCATTCATCTCCCTTTTCAGAATTGCCCTGAGAACTCCTCCGACAAACCCAATACAACTCAAAAACATAAGGGATGGCTTGTTTTAACTTCTGTCCTAAAGTCAAAACAACACAATTTTTTAAAATAATACACATGGTCAAAATTGAAGATATTTTCCCCCAAATAATAGTTTTAAAATTAAAACAAACTTCTCTAATCTTTGAATCTTTGACTGTGACAGTAAGAATGAGTCAGGGCACCTGGACACAAAGGTCATTTATTTCACCCTTTTCCGCTGCTGGGAGTCATGGCTACCATACAGCAGCCAACTGCTGAGGAGAGAATTAGGGACTAGATCAGAAGTTCAAGCCAGTAAGCACCTAATAAAACATCTGTGCTTCTCAGTAAACATGATAGGGGGTATTTTCCCTCAAATGTATTCATCATATGATTTCTCGTAGACAATCCTGGTCCAGTAAGTTTAGGGACAATGGTACCTTTCCCTCCTTCTGTACCCCAGTCACATGCTGCCATGTCAAAGGCCAGCAGGGAGAAAGATGCTCTTATTGCAGTGTTTCCTACTTTCTCTGACAATGGAACTCTACTGCAGTATCACACAGAGCTAAAACTGTAGAACACGCTTCGGAAGCAATTGCTCTTGCTCGTCCAGAGGAAGGACTCAAGATCTACAAAGGAGTTTGAGTGAAATTTTTGTCTCGTGAGTTTTATAAGTGTCATCCAGATAAATCACAAGACCTCGTCTGGTAAATATGGGGTAAGAAATAACCCTTTTTCCTCCTGTATCAAAGGGAGATGGAGAGAAGGGAATGGAACATTGGGCATGAAGACATTTTCTAGGCAGTGAAGTTGCATAAACAGATGTTACCTTATTTCATCTTTTTTAAAGAAGAAAAATCAGGGGACTTTCTTGACATCAGACTCCCATGTTGTCACTTAAGCTGCACCCACGATAGGTGCTTCTCTGGGCTCCCATTTGCAATCAGTCCTGAGCTTTGTCACCCAAGGGAGCTCAAGGTAACCTTGGGACACAGACTCTTCGTTTTTTTATAATATGCCTGAGACAGAAGGTCAGCGTTTTCATTTTCTACCTCAGCGCACTCAGGAGCCATTAGAACCACAGCAGACAACAAACCATTAGCTAAAATAAGAAAGAGGAGGGGGAAATCAAGTCACCACTGGCTAAAATGAAATAATCAAGGTTCCCAAAAGTACAGACAAGATAACCAGTTACTCAAGAGAGACTTTGATGTCTACCCTGTTACTTGTTATTTGGTTAGGTATTATCTTGGTTATGTGGTACACAAGCACAAGTCTGTCTTTTGAATTATTTGGAAAAGCACTGTTAAGTGTGGCTTTCCTTTAATTTGTAATGATAAGTTAACCATGTTCCCAGAAAAAGAATGCATAGCAAATAAACCCATAATGACAAGTTGGTATCATTTCTTTTCCTGGACTTCTACTGTTGCCAATTTTCATCCTTGATTCTTCGAGTTTGAAAAATACTTTCTATGTTTATACAGTATTTAATAATACTTTATACTCCTGACATTATATTGATATGGTATCTTATTAACTTTAAGTCTTATAACAGTCTTTAAAAATCACAGTAATTATTAACCACATTTCTTATGCTGAAGTCCAAAAAAGAAGATTTAACATATGTGCCTGGTTCTTAATAATGTTAATTAACAGAACAAGGGAACTAAAGTAAATATTAACAAATGATATTGGTTGAAGACTTCCTCTATGCCAAGTACTACACATCTTGTTTTTTCTCTGCAAGACAAGTAATATCTTTCTTACTACAGGTAAAGAAATTTAGAAATTAAAAAAAATTTAATATTTTCCAGACATTCATTGCAGCTGAAGGACAGAGATGAGTTTTGAACCCAGAACTTCTGTCTAGAAGACTGACCTTTTTTCAGTGAGTAATACTGTCTCTCCAAATTTCAGTGGTGTGATTCTGGGTTTTGACATATCATTTCATCTGTTAAAAATTGTGTTTTGTAATGTGCGATTGTAAGAAAATAAAACAGCAAGTTTTTCATTAGTTAAATTCAAACCTGCTCCAATTTATATAGAAATGTTTTGCCTAGATAAGTATCATATAATGAATAATTCTTACTTTCATGCTAAAAGTCTTATTTCATGAATTAAAACAACCATTCAAATCTCACATTTTAGATATTCAAGGCCAATCTGTTCTATCTAAGAATATGAATTCATGCCATGACATATTTTTAGGTCTAAAAAATGCAAAGTATATGGATAAGCCTTTACTTTTCTCCTTGACTTTCCAATTTTTTAAAAAAATAACATCACCTGAGTTTTGTGGCTCTAACTTTTCAATATGCAATTTTAAAGTTATTAATTATAAATATTAGGCTTGATACAAATGATAATTCCCTTCTTGATGGCTTTCAGAATTCACCCATCCATATATTTTGAAGACCCTCTGTGCTAGGCTTGCTCTCAGATGCTAGAGAGACAGTGATGGTAGCAAAGGTCCCTATCTGAAGGAGACTTGTGTCTTGAGGGAAAACAGGCGAGTGATTATAATCACAACGCAGCTAGCCTAGGAGTGTTATGTTATGGGTGTCTAGAACACTGGGTGTATTAGGGAAGAATTACTCAAGAGACCCAAATCGAAGCTGAACCTTGAAGAGTAAGTATCTCTAGATGAAGCAGGTGGACAGAAAAGAGTGACATAAGCCCACGTAACCCCATGACTCCTATGTATGAGACATGTGAAAAAACTCTGTGTAACTTGAAATATGTCTTCTTCAAATGCAAACAATTTTCTCACATGCAGATCTGGGATCAAAACTTTAATATTCCAGTGAGCCCTATCTTTCTTTAAGGCCTTTTCTAGGCTAAAAATTAGAAAATAGTAGATTTAGGGCTGGGGATTTAGCTCATTGACATAAGCGCCTGCCTTGTAAGCATGCAGTCGTGAGTTCGATCCCCGGTACCGATAAAAAAAAAAAAAAAGTAGATTTAATGGGATTAGGGTTAGGTATGGAGACAGCAAAATAACTGTTGTAATGGGACATTTCCTGGAACTAAATCCCTACCATCAGATCTGTCATATTAGTGTGCCTACAATTTCAACAAGAAAGTTTCATTTATAGATGTGTCTGATAGTTTTTGGGAATGCCAGATTTTTAACTTTGTAATATTCTTCTCTGTCATGCATTTGCATGGTATTTAATTAACTTAGCCATTTTTCCATTAGGAACATACTCTTTCATTACTTGTTTTTTGGGGACATATGTATGTTTTCTACTGGGGATTAAAGCCATAAGAACTCTACCACTGAGAAATACCCTCAGCCCTTTTTTTAAAAAACTTTATATTGAGTCTGGACCTCACTAAATTACCCAACCTAGACTGGAACTTACAATCCTCCTGCTTCAGTTTTCCAAATAGCCGGGATTATAGGCTTACACCACTGTATTTGCTGCACTATCCTTGTAATAAAGAAGTTACAGCAGCGGTCCAAACGTGACCGTGTCTGAATTCAGAACCTTCAGTATTGTATAACTGTGTAATGTCCTCTTTTCCCATAGTTCCCTCCAGTCTACTCAAATGAATTCAGACATCAGCAGTCAACTACGATCAAATGTTACCTCTGAGGCCATTAATATTACTAAGTGTGGAGGTTTTCCGTCTTATTACAACTACCTGAGAGAAAATATAACCTGATGGAAGAAACTGTTGAGGGAGGTTTTTTTTTTTAATTCTAGAAGTATGCTGCTGCTATTTTTTTAAAATAAAGTATGAAAAAGAGCGTAGGTGTGAAGTCCTTCAGAGAAACAATTGAAGTAATCCTGTTAAAGTCTCAGACTCAGTTCAGCTGTCTGGAAGCCAAGTATTCTTACCTGGAAACTCTGATGACGCAGTGGGCGAATTGTAACATGATGGACTTCCTTTCACTTTAACTCAAGGTAACTTTCCCAGGAAAAACTTGCTTGTTATCCCATCCCACCACTCCCTCTCCTTATTTGAAGGGTAAGTTCCACCATTGCAGTTCATTAGAACAGCCCTTTGTGATTGGGCAGTTTGGGGGAATTGGAACAATCTTTTGCCATTTTCTTATCACTTGAATTTTGCTCATCACCTTTGTCCTTACAGAGAAAATCAGGTAACTCCCTTGTCATGTTATCAGCAGGACATTTAGATGTGATCATGCTTCGTGGGGCTTCTAAGCCCTTGACAAACTCTCCAAATTATTCTCATTTTATGTCTCAGTCAATGAAAAATCATATGAACCGGAAATTAAGATCTTAAAGTTATATAACTCAATTTATAATTTTGGTTATCACCAACTTGCTTAAAAATCATGTAGCACAATCAATAAAAATAGAAAAACGGGGCTGAGGATATAGCTGTGCAGGATAACAGCTGCTTAGCCAGCATGAATGAAGCCCTAGGTCCCCACTATCAAAGGGTAGGGGGTCAGAATAGCATTCAAATTTAAAAATGTTTAAAATGTTACATGTTTAAATCATTTTGCATTTTCAACCCCAGTATAGATGACTAATGAACTTGTTACTGAAGATATTTTTAGGCCAATGACCAATAAGGAGGAGTATCAGAAAAGATGAAGAATCATTTTGACTATAGTTGTGCTACATGGATTATGAAGAATAATAATCTCTTAGTTTTTTTTAGAAAAAAAAAAAATCTTTTCCATGATTACACCAATTAAGTAGCAGCTCATTGAGCAAATAAGTTCTGGTCAGGAGCTGCCAAAGAATGAAATTGACTCACACTTGTGAAACTTAAACATATTACAGATGATGGTAATGAATTTAATGTTTTAGTTAAAACCAATGATTGCAGTGAATCAAGAAGCATTATTCTATTAACTGAATTTTTACTTTTTCTCTACTATAAAAGACGTTTACTAAAAATCTGTCCTTCGATATGAAACCACAATGGCAGAAGTAACTCAATAACTGTAAATGTTACTATTATTGTTAGGGTTAATATTTTGTATTATTTAATTCTCAAAGTAATTCTGTGCGGCAAATGAAGAAAGTATATTATATAACCATATCTGAATCTATACTTGTATGCATATACTAGAAATATGTAGTTCTAGAGACTAGTTAGGCATGAATCCAGATAAATATTTAATCGCTTTATTGGTTTGGGTTACATTTTAAGTTTCTGTTTGTCCTACTACTCCAACACAGGCAAATTGACTAAACAATGTTAAATTAATTACAAAACAGCCTGAAGACTTTAAAAAAGATATCAAGCTAGTTGTGGCAAAAATTTAAAAAGTGAACAAAACTAATTGGGACTTTTGTATAAACTTAAAATTATTTTTTGATAGAAAAGCTAAATACATTGTTTTATAGATTATAAGTATTTGCAAGACTCTAACAATTCAATAGCAAGGCATTGGCTTAACAAAAAATTAACCACCTTAATCATCTCAATGGATAATCTTTCCCATGATATTATTTCCCATCTAAGTTGTGTTGAAACTACTAAGTAAGGGACAAGGGAACCTGTCACACTGTTGGATAGAGACTTAGCAAATGCTAAAGCTTAAATGCTTCTTATTTGACTGGAAATATTTTATTGCATCCAGTATATTTCCAACAATATGATAATACAGATCATTTATTTAGGTGAACTACTATGAAAACTACAGAATGGTCAACATAATAATAGAAAAATACAGCTGGCCACCATGTTTTAAAAAAAAAAAGAAGAAGAAAGCTAGCACAGTATTTGCATACAAATCCTGTGGCAGTCAGACAATGATTCATACTGTGAAATGTGAAACTACCGTATGTTTCCTAAAATTCCACCTCTTCCATGAAATCTTATGTTAATTAAGAAAAGTCCTATTTCCCCAAGCTAAATCAACACTGTGGTTCTCTCTCAATCACTTTTCTTTCTCTATTTATGTATTTTGACACCCTTTCTTCATACAAACTTGCACATGGTTAGGCCTGTTAACTAAATAGAAGAAGTGCAAGGATATCTGAGAAGTTTTTCAGCCTCTTAGGCTGTAGGTCTGTAAGGCCATCTACCACTATGGACTCAGCCTTGCTTGTCTCATGGACAGTCATATTTGGAGAAAAATGAAGATGATGGTGAGGCAGATAGTAGAAGCATTTGTGCAACCGAAAGATCACAAAGCACTTTTTGCCGAAAACCATGGGCAAAACAAGTAATTGTTTTTAGACAAAGTCATGAGGGGTTTTTAGACTTGCTCCCTGAGGAATTCTAGAGGCACAGTGCAGCTGAATAGTCGATTCTTTGGTTCTGCCTATCAGCTGTATGACTTCGGGCAAGTTCTTTATCCTTCACAAGACTCACGGTCCTCACGATGAATAATAAGAACCTCATAGGACTAAAACAAGCTCAAGGGTCCTCAACCATGAGGCAGATAAATAATGCATACAACATTATCAGTACTAAGTCTAACACATGGTTAATCCTCAGTAAATGACACATATTATATAGAGAATTAAGAAGTTTAAGGTTTAGGTTCTAATAATCTCTACCCTTCACTTTGTGTGTATCTTAGGCCAAGCAACATATTTTTGTATTATCTCACTCTTTATATACCAATTTCATGAACTATTTGAACTTCAGTTACTGCTTCTATAAAATGAGAAAACATTATCTTCTAATGAGATGATAAATATCTGGTCTGCCCAGAAAAATAAACGTCACATAATGGTCAACTCATATAGGGAACTATTTTTATTGTTAATCATCAATTATATATTGTTGACTTCTAAATCTATAGTATCAGTCTACATTATTTCTTGCCTCTTTTTGTAAGTCTGTAGCCTTCTTTTGTAGTAAAGCCCTGGACCATTCATCCCCTATTTATATATTTATCACTGAATCTACTGCTGCTGGTATAAATACAAGAACATTCTTTGGGAATTCTTGCTTCTTAATCTTTACTTATGCTTCACTAACCACCTTTAGAATTACTTTCCCTTCCTTCCTTTCCAAATTCTTAGCCATTCCATTTCTGATTCTGGTGGCCATAAGTTGTTCCTTTACTAACACCTCTGTAATGATGATAATAACAAGAGATAGTAATTAATATTGATTGAGCATGTGCTATGTGTAAGTACCAAAAACATTACATAGGTTATCTCAGTTAAACCTTAGAACTACTCTAATAGAGCAAGTACTTTTTTTTTCATTAGAATGAACTAGAGAAAGCCAGTAACTTCCAAAAACCAAATGTAGGCCCTAAATTCAAAGGTATACCTGCTGACCTTTAACCTTCCTCTTAACTACTAGGCTGTGCTTTTTTCTGTTGCCTATATAGATTGCCATTATGGGTTTAATGGTGTCATTTTCTGCTGTGCCATTAGTTAAGTCTCCTGTGTATTTCACTCTCCTACTGAAGTGACTATTCTCCATTTGCCTCTACAAATCTCTTGTCTGCTTCGCTCTGGGCCTTGAGAAGCTAACTTTTGGGCTGCATCATTCATTCCTAACTCTCTCTCTCTTTCCAGATGGAGTCGGCCAATGGAAGACATTGGCAATAAGTTTCGCAGTTGGGAAAACAGATGCACCCCCTGTCACACTCCCATTATCACCACGGTTCCTGGCGGGGGCTTTCTCCCAGGCCCCCACCCTCTAGGGTAATGCTGCCCTCCCACCTTGTTCATTCAGGTCTGGTGTAATCACTAATGTCGTGGTATCACCCCTTCTTTAAACTAGTTTTAGTCAAATAATTTTAAATATATCATCTGATTCCTTACTGGAACTTTATGGATCTACCACACCCTCAAATTCTGAAGGAGACGCTTAAAGGCAAGAGCTGTTTGATATATATTGATCAGTCCTCTTATTAATGAAAGAGTATGCATATGTATGTGTGAATAATGTGATAAAACTCACAAATATGAATCTATTGTGATAACTATCTATTTTCTTCTGAATTTGCCTTGTAGCTCATTATCAACTATGCCCAGGAATCTTAATCTGTTCTAAGAATGAAGCCATCATAAAGGAGTATAGAAAATACCTGAGAAGTTTTAATTTGCCATGTCATGAGTTTACCCTTATAATTGTCTTCTTTTCCTTTCATGTTACTTAATGATGTAAGTGCTTCCTAGATTAAAAAAAAATGTAGGTTTTGAGATATAGATCAGTTTTTCACAGAGCAAGGCAGCATATGACCACAGGCCGCCCAAGCATGAATTGTGTGCGTGCTTCTACAGCTATGCATCTGTTTGCCTGGGATGAGAACCGCGTTTCTCTGGAAGGGTGTTCTCGCTGCTGGTCTTTGCTGAGCCAGTTCTTCCGATCAGACACAGCTGCCTGCTTTATTCCTGATCTTAAAGCCTCTACCTTTCCAGCTCCTGTCCAGGAACATTAGTAGCATTCTGCTCAAACGAAAGCCAGTATTTTGTTTCCTACCAAAAAATATAACCTGAATTTGGAAAAACCAACTATGGCTGTAAATGAATGTAATATTTATCTTTGGGATTAAGGAAGGATTTCCAGTTGGATGCTTTTCTATTATAAAAAGTACTCTGACTGCATTCTTGCAGTTAGACAGGGCTGTTAGCGTACAAAGAAAGCAAATCTAAGGAAAGGAAATATTTTCTGATATTTGTGACATTAAAACTTTTTTTTAACACCCAGGCAACCCCATTTAAATTCATCTATTGGAAAATAACCATGAAGTTTTACAGGAGAGAAAGTTATGTATCTCAAACTAGTCTTAGTAATTTGAAGAGTAATGAGCAGAATCCTACTCACAAATAGAGAAAATATTGAGTACTTTGGGTCATCATTTACATGGGTTAATTCGGGTTTTCTAACTTTGCTCCTGTGGTGGATTGACAAATGGTGGTCCATTTACAACACCAGCTGAACTGAATTGGTATGATACTGGGTACAGATGACCCAATCTAAGGATCTTTGCCAAGGTAAAAGGAAAAATTGGAGAATAAGAAGTGGTGTTGTTGGTTCTGCCAGTTGTTGTTGCTCTCCTGTTGCTGTTCATTCTCGTAGAGGAGCCTGTCGAGTTTCTTTCCTGATATAAACGTGGCTTTTCTCATTGTCAGAGGAGCTGGGGACCTCGCTGTCACTGAGAATGGCTGTCATTCACTTTGGGGGAACTTTGATTCTTCCTTTGAGCATTGCTTGCTGGCTCCAGTGTAGGACCCTCAACCTATTGGCACAGCTCCTTCATCCCACTGGCACAGACTTTCTGGCTTCCACTGCTGACTTTTGGGCCTTCCCAGCGCAGATCCATGAAACAGAACTCCTTGGGGTACTGTCATGGGCTCCAGGTCTTCAGCTGGACTCATGAAGGACAGTGCCATGGGACCTGGGACCTCAGCTGGATTTTTGAGGGCCTTTAGCATGTGGACAGATTTCCTGTACTTTTTGTGTTTGACTCTTTGGGTGACTAATATAAAATAATACCATAAATTATGTGTCCTGTATTAAACTGTTTTCCTTGCAAACCCTGACTATAATAGCTCCCTTTATTAAATTTTCCAACAAAGTAGCACCATGTTTTAAATGCAGCAAACATCCAACAAGGAGTGTGTGATAATCCTAGCTCTACTCCCCTAAATGAAGTTCGTCTAGCTCTGGAGTCCCTATTCATCTGGCTTACCAGCAATGCTGGCTTTGAATTTGAGGGTAAAGAAGTTTATCTGTAGATAGCTGAGTACAAGTAAAGGGTAGACTTGCTGACATTTTCTTTTCCTATAAGAATGAGAATGTAGTCTAATCATTGGATTTCATCATCAGTGATATTATCGTACATTCAAGTATTGAGAAACTTAAGAAAAAAACAATTATCAGGTATCTCAAATTTTATATGAAATGTGTTCAGCCTTTTCATTTGTCTTAATAGTTTTGGAAGCTGGAAGTTTATTAAAAGTATATAAACACCAGCAGTAAGAATGTAAGGCTTTCCAGACTGACAGTTAAGCTGGAGTTAGTGACTAATCCTTCAAATGCAAGGTCTGTCAAGACTTGATCTAGCTGTCTACCCCATCCCTGTTATGAGCAAGGTGTCGGTAAGCATGACTTCATCACACTCAGAGCAAGGGTACCTGGCAAGTTGTTTTGGGGAACGTCTTGATGTCCTAGATGTTAGTGAGTTCAAGAACTGATATCTCACTATGTGGGCTTTAAACTTCATTAATTAATGTAACCGGGAGCTATTAGATCTGAGAATAACAACTCTCAATTCTCAGAATTAATCATCAGCAGAGGTTTAAGACTGTGTAGTGGCCTGGAGTTACCCCCAAATTCTGAATCAATGTTGTCTGGCTTACAGATTTGTGGAGTCTCATTTGCAAGCTTTTTGAGTGACTCAGGTACAGTCAGAGTTAAGAATTAAGAAGCGCATTCTCGAACATACTATTTAATGCTGCCCGAAGTCTCGACAGCAAATGTGTATGAGGAAGTTAACTTTTCTTTTCTTCTCTTCCCTGCCCTCTTCGCCACTGTATTTTTCATCCCTTACCCATTAGAAGTCCAAATCAACATCTTTTCTTTCCAAAAGGGAAATTTACTTGGGAAGGCAACCTAAATTTAGCATATTATTTTTTAAACAGTAAATTATTGATTCACTCAACAAGCATTTCTTAAGATTTTACTGTGTGCTTGTCAGAATAAATGCCACAGAATGAACTTGAGAGGTTTTTATTTCACTACAGTTGCTGGATGTGCTATTGTGACTAACCTATGATATTCTACATTTGTCATCTCTATCAAACCATAGCTTGTCCAGTTGATGTGGCCCCTCTCTCAGATAGTACTGAAGAAATACATTCTTTTTCTAGCCTTTCTACCATACTGAAAAGAATATTGTTCCATTTATACCTACCACAGTGCCATGTCCTTTTTTCCCAATGAATTTCATAACTTTCCTAGGTTTACAAGGCTTACTGTACTTACTTAAAGTGATAAACACCTTAATTCTTACACTATTTGCAAATCACATTCACACACAGCCACATTCAAGAGGGCTTCTTACAGAGAGCCAGTCCTATTTGCGGAATGGCCAGTGCATATGAGCCAGTCTGAGGGTGAATTTTCTCCATTCCCGATGAGTTATACTCCATCACCTTAGTCCGGAGAAACTGAAATCCATTTTATTTGGGGGATCTATGCTATTCTGTCCAGATGGGATACTCTGAAAAAATATTCTACAACAGCAGCAAGCTGGGACTCTCGCAGGAGTCAGCGATGCCTCTCCGCTGCCTCAGCCACAAACTCTGTCCCACCCTTATTTTTTTCTGCTTTTTGCTGTGTCGCTTTTAATAATCTCCTGTTTGATGATGATTCCCAATATAAACCCCTCCTCTCGACCACTTTCCTGAAATATACAAGCTGCTCCCTCTTATCTCTAGACCCACCACACCTACAATGCTACTTAGGCCCAAAATGAAATGAAGTTTCCCTCCAAGTCTTCTTCATCCTTTTCCCTGGAATGATTGAGGATAACGCCAAGCCCTCAGTGTCTCAAGGCAGAAACCAGAGATCATCACACATTCAACTCCCTCTCTCCTTTTTTCCCTTCTTCACTCACCCCATTCCATAAACCATCAAGTACCATCAAGTCTCATAGAAGCACAGAGGCGTGTTAGAATTGACTTTTTTCTTTCTTAGTGAACTTTCAACACAGCCTCACAAATATTTCTAGAGAACAATTTTTGTTCATTTTTCTCTGTTGTTCAAAATCTTCCCTGGGTAGCGTCACTTAGAGGACAAAGGTAAGGGAATGAAGAGAAAATATCCATAAAAGTACAAAGGCATGAAACCGTGTGGAAAATTTGGGAAGTTCCCTAGCCCTCAAGTGTGGGCTGAAAGAGGAAGAGGTCAAGGGCCATTTATCTGTGGCAGGAGGGAATCTGTTCCTTCTTCTGGGATTACTTTGCTGGGCTGGCTTGCGTAGCAGCTCGGAAGTGATTTCTGGAAAGGGTTCTCCAACACCCCTACCGGGGGGTTAATCACTCCTTCCTACCATTAATGCCCTGCCTCATTCAGTTGCTATTATTTTCCTAATCCTATAACATAATTATGTATTCACTTTCTGTTTCTTCTTTAGATTATGAGCTTGCTTGGGGCAAGGACCATGTCTTATTTATTCATCTATCCTCATCTAACAAGGTTTCCAGCACATAGCAAGATTCCAATAACTTTCCCCTCTCCTTTTTCATTTCCTAACAATGTAGGTAGGACATGATGAAATCTTAAACGTGACAGTAGACATGTAAAGGGAGAAATCAGATTTCACTACTATTTTAGAAAAAATAGACTGTCATTCAATGGAAGGAGGCACGCCATGATTTTCAGAATTCTTTGAGGGACTCAACTTTCTCGTCTTCATCTATATGAGCTTGAAATTTTATTTATTTCATTTATTTATTCCTTATAGCTTAGGGAAAATCTAATATTAATCTTGCACTGGATTAAACTTAATTGTAGATATTTTTATATATCATAATGTTAAAGTTTTTTAAAAAGTGGTGGCATTTAAAAAAGAATTTGAATACGCATGACATTTCAAAGCAACAAATTAGAAATAAAAAAATAATTTTCTTCTAGAATGCTAAGAGAATTTGGACATATTATAATAAAAATCACCAGAGAACAGAAAATACAGAATGAAGCCAGGAGTACTCTTTGGATGGAAGAATCAAACCTAGCCCTGGGTGATCCCAGAGGTCAAATCAGATATAAACCACATGAAAAAGCATCAAACTGCTTTGCAACAGAGGTCAGAACGTGGTCTAGAGAAGAACATGTCCCTTCCGGAGGGAGTGGGCTCCCGCTCCTGATAGGGGAGAGAGACCATGAATGCAGAAACAGGATTCTACAGGAAGAAAGATTTAGCAATACCTACAACGCCTCTGTGCTTCTATGAGACTCTTACTTGTGAGAGCTGAGTTCTTCTGTATGCTAGACTTCCCAGCTCACGAATCAGGAAGATATGAAATACATGAGGTAAATGACACATGCTCCCTCTCCGGACTTTCCTCCTTATTCACAGCATAACCATTGAGTCCTTAACAAAAACAGAAAGAAGCCTATTTCCTCCCATGCTACCGCTCTGTTGCTTGGTATGACTTCAGCCCTCTGCCAGGTGGGCAGTGAGAGCTCACTGCTGGCCCAGGACTGCTAGGCTCAAGGAGACAGCAAAATGGGTTTGACGCAGTTCTCACTGAGTCCCCAGCACTTCCACGTCAGCATCGGTCCTTAGATGTTTGCTGCTTTTCCAGTACCCAACTACCATGAGCGCAGGTTTGGGATGCAAAGACCTCTTTCCTTGCTACACGGTTAGTTCTTTTTATCCATCTCTGAGACAGAAGATACAGTGATGACCAAGTCATTCTGGGACAGTGTCCTGATTCTTACCAAGGTCTACCCTCTCTTCTTTGATGTCTAAGCGGTGGAAATTTTGCACATTTGTAGAATAAACGATTCTTCATTCTGGCCTGTTCTCTTCTCTACCTCCCCTTACCACACTTGCAGAATTAAAAAATTTACTGAAACCAGGTCAATGGACGAGACAAAAAAAAAAAAATCAAATGAGTGACTGCTTAGTTTATGATCTGAGTGCTGTATAAAACCTGTATTTTCAAGCCCCAGTTGGAGCATGTTTCAATATGAAAAAAATAAAACTTGTAATAAAATAACTTTCCCATCCATCTATTGTTTTATCTTCCATTCAATATTATAAATTCACAAGGCATAAAACTGACTAGACTTTATTATAATTAGAATTTTAAACAGCTTAAAAGAGATTAGTGATGTCATATGTGCAATACGACAAGAAAATGTGGTTCTAAGACTGTCTCTAACTCTATTCCTTTATTCACAGCTCCCACCAATCTGTGAATAAAACTAACCTAACTTCGCAATCTAATTTAATGTGAACATAATTTTCTAATTTAAGGAACACTGGCAATAGTCACTCATTTTGACGAAAATGCTTGAACTCTCAGAGTCCCTTGCCTGTTAGGTGTCCAAGTCCGTAGATTTAGATTTACAAGATTCAGTAGATTTAGTGGGAGAGAACAGCTTGGTCTCACATTGGTCCTTTGATGAATGCTGGTAATATCTGCTGTTTTTCAGCATCTAGTGACTCTCCACAGATACCTCCAGCTTTAGCCTCTTACTGTAGCAGCTTGATATCTGGTGTTTTTAGCTTTGGCGCAAACAGCTACAACACACCAGGTGAGTGTCCCTGGCCTCTCCCTCACCCCTCTAGTGACCTACGGTCACCCCAGTGTGGTCTCATTTTCCATCTCTGTAATCTTGTTTGATTCTACTCAGTCTACTAATGCGATCATCAAAAATGTGTTTATCACACACATTAACTTTTTAATTTCTAGAAGGTTTGTTTTAGTGTTCCTTGTTCTCTTTTACATTTTCAGTGTTCAACTTCTATTTTTTGGTGCATTAAGTATAATTTATATTCAGCATCTGATAAATTAAACTACCTTAGTCTTTCAGCATCTGCCACTACTGACCATTCTCTGAAATTGTACTATATGTTGTTTCCTTATGTGTGTGTGTGTGTGTGTGTGTGTGTGTGTGATTTGAAACTGAAATCCTCACTTCCTTTAACTCTTTCTTGTAAGAATTCTTTTTTGTTTGTGTGTTTGTTCCGGTTTTTTGAGACAGGGTCTCACTACGTAGCCCAGGCTTGCCTTGAATTCACTGTGCTCCTTCTGCCTCAGCCTCCCAAGGGCTGGGACGACAGGTTGGTATCATCAAGCCTGGCCTAAACTGTTCCTTGAGGCTTCAAGAGTGGATTGGTGTCTCCCGATGGTTACCTGGAAGTACTAGCAACCAGAAATACTTAAATTAAATTCTCAGCCCAGAAGTGTGTGCTCTAACAGCTAAATTTCCATGGAATAGTAATATGGTTATTAATGCTCAGTGAGGATTTTTCCTCCTACTTTTCTTCTCTGATCCCAGGCAGTAGACAGAGAGGCTCCAGGTCACCAGGTCCCTTCCCACAAAGCCCTTGTCAGCATCTTAGTTTCTCTCCCAGGTGCTTGGTGAATGACTTATTTTTGTGCTAGCTCAATGAAGCATTTTGTCCTAAGATTTTATATAAGTCAGAAAGATCATCTAGGGTATCTACCCCAGCACACGGCCTTTCCTATCATAAGTAGGAATAAACATTTACATAGCTGAGGTTTTGAATCTTAGAGCACTGGAATCACACAAATCTAGGTCAGAGCCCCCGATCCTTGACCTACTAAAGCCTGGTGTTTGTAAATTTAGCTTGTTGTTTTTGTTTTTCGGGGTTTTTTTTTTCGCATTTATGATATTGAAGGCTGACTGCCAGCATATCATAATGAGGTAGCTGCTCTGCTGGATAGGAAACGCCAAGCCAAGAAACCACTGACCCAGCAAATCTAGACCAGGTTCTCTGTAAAAGCACATTGTGCAACCTGTGAAGAGTACCCCTTTCTGTCCATCTAATTCTACTTTCCTCATTTCGTTTTTTCCCTACTGCATATTGGATCAAGGGCCTTCATACTGAGCTACATTTCTTTTTCTTTTAATTTTTAGATGATTGTCTCACTAAATCACAAATTTGTCCATGCTGGATTTAAACTTGTGATCCTCCTGCCTAAACCTCCCAGAGGTGCTGGGATTATAGGCCTGCGCTATCTTGTCTGGTTCCTCATTTGTTAAATGGAGATAATATTAACCTTAGCTCTTAAGCAATAATATATAAAGCTTAAAGAGATCATATTTGCAATGGACTTAGACTGTCTAGTATATATTCCATGATTAATGACTATTTTGATTATTAACCTTATTTTATAAATTTTCTGTGTACTTTTAAATTTTTTATAAACATAAGATTTACTCAACCAGGTATTTATCTATTGACTACTGTGTTCAAGTTTCTAGGATTAAAATAGAAATAGTGCTGGGGATTTAGCTCAGTGGCATAAGCACTTGCCTTGCAAGAGTAAGGTTGTGAGTTCAATCCCTGGTACCAAAAAAAAAAAAAAAACCAGAAACAGTAAATAATACATAATGCATAATTAATTTTCTTCTTTTTCTTCTTTCTCTTCTTTTTCTTCTTTCTCTTCTTCTTTGTCTTCTTCTTCTCCCCTCCTCTTCTCTTCCTTCTCCTTCTCTTCCTTCTCCTTCTCCTTCTCCTTCTCCTTCTCCTTCTTCTTCTCCTTCTTCTTCTTCTTCTTCTTCTTCTTCTTCTTCTTCTTCTACTTATTTCTGGGGGAGCTGAGGAATGAAGCAAAGGACTAAGACACACAGGTATCAGAGGGGAAACGGCTCCTAGGCAGAAAGACTGTGAGACCCTGTAGCCATGAAGACCTTGAGTTAAAGCCACACTTGTCCTGGTGGACATTTGAGGAAGAGGGAAATGGTTGGAGCAGAGTGGTAGGAAACCAAGAGATGGAAATGGCTGGAGAGATTGGGAGGGGACAGAATAGGCAGAGGCTTCTGACCCATGGAATGGGGTTTTACTTTTATTCCAAGAACCATGGAAAGCCTTGGAGTGTTTCGTAAAGGGAAATGGTAGGGTCTGACTCATATTTTAATAGGACCATTCTGGATAATATATGAATAACACACAGTGAGAGAAGGGAAAATTGGGCCAATGGAAGCCAGTTAGGAACCTAACTCAAGAAGAGACAAAGGAAGTTTGGGCCAGGATGGGAGTTGTAGAGGTTTTAGAAGGAAACATGATTTGAAAATAGTATTCACAAGATTTAGTGCTAGATTTGGCTATGGAGCTACCTAAAGAAGCCCACCATAATGAATATCTAACCTAGCTGCCAAGCAAATAGGTAAATGAGACGAGGAAGAGCAAAAGAGTACTGAGCCTGTTTGGTACGGAATTTGAGTGTGGCTTTGTATATATACATTTGCTGTATCCATTAACGAACGTGGTGGAGAGTAACTTGGGTGCTCATGAGCTGGAGCTGGGTCAGCAATGCACTGATGGTTTTCCACAGTGCAGCAAGTCGAGGTTACCCTAATGCATGAATGCCAAGTATAGAGCAGAGTTCCGAGGACTGATTCCTGGATGTCTCAACACTTAGAGACTTAACACGCAGCGTGACAGTACATTGAGGGTAGAGGAAGGCAAGGAAACTGAGCTAGCCAAGGAGCCAACTGATGAAAATCCTTTTTACAGAGCTATTTGTGATCAGTTGCTTCAAATGCTGCCAAATGAGAGTTGGGACTGGGATGTACCTTAATGGAGTGTCTGCTTAGAGCATACGGAGGCCCTGGGGTTCAATTCCAGCACCAAGAGGGTGGGAGAGAGCGAGCGAGAGAGTCCTATATACATGGGTTGAGAATTTCTTTTTATTTTTTAAAGACGAGGATTAAAACTTGAAACCACACTTGACAAATGGAAGTTGTTGCTAGTAATGAAAACACGATTAGAGGGGTCAGTGTGTAAGATAGTTAATATTGTGAGTCCTTTGGAGAAGTTTTATTGTAACAAGGAGGAAAAATAATGGACTGGTGAGCAAATGGGATACGAAGTCCAGAAGCATTTTTTTCACAAAATAGCAGATTTGTGCTTTTGCATGCTGATGGTCATGATCCAATGAAGGAAACATGGCTAATACACAACAAAAGTGGAAACTGTCAATGAGTCCCTCAGCTGAACAGGGAGATTGGAATCCAAACACTAAGGAAGTTGGCCCTGGAAGCCTAAACAGTTCATCCTTACTCAGATCTTTGTACAGATCTAATCAGGGATGTGCTCCCGGAATGCTCTTATTAAAATCATCCCTCCTGATTGCAGCAGCCTATGCTTTTAATTCCTTTTGTTATCACTCATAACACTCTTCCTGTCTACATGCACAATGTAATATTACATTAACTATGCATTTGTTTATTGATTTATTAATTTGTCTTTTGCAAAGAATGTAATCACCAAAAGGGGTTGGACTTTGTTGATGTACTAACTCCAGACTTTATTAGGTTGCCCTTTAATAAATATTTGTTGTATACTAAATGAGTGAAACAGGAAAGAAAGTTTTTAAAAAATGTTTATATAAATGCAGATGAATTATCAGCCTGACAGCAGGAAGAATAATTGGTTGCAGGCAAAGCTACCAATTTTAAAAAGCACAGAATCTGTGGGTGAAATTTT
This sequence comes from Hydrochoerus hydrochaeris, assembly GCA_004027455.1. Lineage (NCBI taxonomy): Eukaryota > Metazoa > Chordata > Mammalia > Rodentia > Hydrochaeridae > Hydrochoerus > Hydrochoerus hydrochaeris. Next base: position 96,953 of record PVLA01004992.1, on the reverse strand, counting down.
GAAGTGAGGTCAGTTAGTACATTTGTGAGTTTTCTTTCACCTAAAATTTGCAATTTAGATGCAGCCACAGAGAAAGTAGAGAGGTGAGTTTAATCAGCATTGAAGTGTTACTGTCTCAGTATAGTGGAAAAAGAGAAGGACCAAGGATTATATTAGTTTTTGAAGGCTGTCACAGCAAATTACAACAAACCTGACTGATTAAACAATAGAATTTTATTCTCTCACAGTTCAGGAGGCCAGAAATATGAAATCAGGGTTTTGGCGTGCTTGGTATTTTCTGAAGGCGCTGAGGATAAACTCTGCCGTTCCTCTCTTCTAGCTTCCAATGTTTGCTGGCAATCCTCAGCATTCCTTGGCTTGTGGCAGCATCACTGCATCTGCCATCTCCATTTCCACATGGCCTGCCTTGCTGTGTCTGTCTCTGTGTGTCTTTTCTTCTCATAAGAGCACCAGTTATTGAATTGAGGGTGCACTCCAACCTACTTTGACTTCACCTCATCTAGTGACATATAAAAATACCCTATTTTCAAATAAGGTCATATTTGGAGACTCTAAGTGAGCATGAACGTTGGCAAGACATTGTTGAATGTCACTATAGGTATTGAGGGAATACACAAAGAAGTGATTATAGCCACGAACCATAGAGTCCAGTAGGACATGAACTGTAAGGACATTTAGGCGTGACGTGCTGGCATATACTTGTAATCCCAGCACTCACTCTGGGAAGCTGAGGCAAGAGGCTGGAAAGATCAAACCCACCCTGGGCAACTTACCAACTTAATGTTTCAAAACAAAAATAAAACAAAATAAGAAGACCTGAGGAAGTGGTTCTGCTCAAGGTCTGTGTTCAATCCCAAACAAAAACAACAGTAACAAAACAACATAAGTGGGTGAGAGTGGAAATGTCACTAGAAGGTGGTAAGGGTGGATGGATTGGCCAATCCTGTGTGATCAAAGAAATAGAGCAAAGGTACTTCACTAAGTGAGCTGAAAAATCAGGGGGTGGACAGAATGCAGGAAGTTTGACCTTTTGAAAGCAGTGAATTAATTGAAAATGTCAAATTCTAGGATAGGACCATTAAAGAGGTTGGCAACAGTTTATAAAGGAAAAGAACATTAGAACTGTGAAAGCAAAGAATTTTGAGGACAGGACATTGGCTGAACCATACCTGGAGGTTTTGAAGTCCCCAAGAATGATGTCAAAAGGTGTGGTAGTCCAGAAGGTAGTAAGCATGTGCCGAAACCCTAGTGTGTAAGACTGACTAGTTTGTCAATAAATGATCTCAATGCATAAATCGTCTCAAATCACAGCCAATTCCTTGTGGCATGTGAGCACCAAAGGAACAGGAGATACCGAGGGAGGAACAAGATAGCTTCTAAGTCACCTCCTGTAAGAGCCGGGCACCAGCAAGTAATGGCTTCCTCCTAGGAACCCTGGCGGCTGAACTAGTCTGGGGGACCATTCAGGTCTCAATCAGAACCAGATTATTCAGAGCATAAGTTGGACACAGAGAAGATTCTTTCCACAACAGCTTGGTGGATGGGTCGGGAAGAAATCAGAATGGGGGAGACCACACAGTAGCCACTGCCACAGCAGTGGGAGGCTGCCAAGGAGATCTGGCCAGGCAGAAAGAACACTGGAGGGGCAAGCAAACAGGGAGGTCCCACCTGTCTCACAGGGACAGACTGTGAGTTAGTTAATCCTTCTAATTCGAGCTGTGCAGTATCTCTATATTTTTAGTGATGCGTAGAACTCTAGAATAAATGTTACCCCATCCCCAATTTCACCTTCAAATCACATCTAGCCCACTGGGTTTGTCAAAACAGTGTCAACTTCTCAGGAGAAGGAGAGCATAAGGCCTGTGAATGCTGGGCTCATGGATTACCTAATTACCTGATTCACCGCACCTTACACACAGTAAGAGTTTCAACGTGGAGGCAGTAGTTACGGTTATTTACAAATCGAAAAATAAAACGTTCTCCACTTCTCTTCCTCCATGCCTTCCCTTGTCTTTTTTGGTGGTAGAAGTGGGGGACCACAAATGTTATGTTAGGAGATTACTCTAGCCTTCTAATAGTCCTGCAAACTGTTTACTCGCTCGGGGCACATTGACATCATGTGACAGGACGTGTGTGCTCCACAGGGACAAAGTGTGTGGATTCCGGCCAGCAGAGTCAAGAAAATACCTCATAAACAAAGCTGTAAATAACATCTGGCTGTCCAAACACGGGAGGACCTGGTAGCTTTTCCTTTTGGTTGTTGTTTTGTTTGGTGATGGCCATCTCCCTATAGACACAGATAAGTCAGGGAGCCCCAGTTACAGTGCCAAGTTCCTTCAGGCTGACTCTGGTTGCCAAGACTACATGGCAAGCTATCAATCAGAAAACTTAACCCTGCGTAGTGATAATGGCAGGAAACCAATGAGTCATATTGCTGAAGAAGCAAACCAAAAGATTTGATTAATCAAGAGAAAGACTTCAAGCCTTGAGGGGGAAATAAAGCTGGTAAACATTTTTATCTTAGAGTGCAGAAAATACTTAGTGAGAATAATGATAATAATCTAAATTGATAGTAAAGTTTTGCTCGAAGTGCTTCACACCATAAGTTTCCATGTAAGCCTTAGTCAACTTACCTATTCAATATTCAATTGATTTTCTTTTGTCTGCAATAGTCATAGACGATTATAAAGATGCCCTTTAGTGGAAATTACTTCAAATAAAAAGATAAGTGCTTTTAATGTCTTGAGAGTAAACTACATTCTACATAGGCACTGCAGAAAATCCTGCCTTGGCTCCAGGTATAAACTTCCCAGAAACCTAAATTACTCATGTCACAAGGGTACCTTTCACGGATTGGCATAATCTGTTCGGAGACAGGAGTGTGAGATCTTACAAATAAAGACAACTTTGAGAGAAAAGCAGTAAGACCTTGAGTAGTGACTTTCTTTGTCCTTTCTCTGTCTCAAAGGGTAGGACCAGAGGAATATATTTTGCCATCATCACAATGCATTGTAGTTCATTTTTTTTATTCAAATTACAAAATTAAGAAGAAAGAAAGATATAATTGCAGTGTTAGGTGAGGCTCCATCGCTCCGGCCATTGGCTGCTAACTTCATCCAGTTGCATCTGTGGAATAATCACTGATCCTCTCAAGTACTATATAGCATCTGGGCCTTCTGCCCCTGGGGAGGTAGCCCAAGTGCAGCTTCTTTAACCTGGAAGCACAACTTCAGCTTGGACTCAAATCCATTCAGCGGATGTGGATTAACTGCAATGTCTGCTGTAAGACAACATGGAAATGGCACTGGGCTGGGAGTCAGGGGATCTGAATCCATACCAGGTTCTGTGAGTAGGTCAGCACCTGTGACCTAAGCCAACTACTTGATCTTTTTCTGACTGTGTCTGTACATCTGTGAAATGAATGGCAGTCAGCATTTGATACCGTAAGCTGTGTGCTGCTATATGATCGCTGTTCCTTTTCTCTCTACTTCAGAATTAGGCGTTAAAGGAAACAAGCTCACTCAAAAGCTCTGATCCTCGAAGAGTTGATCGTTTTAACTTAAGGGAGATACACTGGCTTAACCCTTGTGAAATTTTTTGTACATGTGCTTAGAGATGACCCAGTACTTAGAACCGGTCCAGTACTGTGAATTCAGATCTGGGATGTGGCACATGCAGGAACCTTCCTGTTCCACAAACTTGCCCAGTGGTTCTGAGTCAGCCTGCTGCGTGCTAGGCACAGTCCTCTTCAACTCCCTGATTCTGCATTGCAACAGAGACTTAAGAGTTTACAGGCATTTCAGGAGTTAAGGTTACACCATCTACTTCAGAGTCCTGAGACTGGAAATGGGGAGGGAAGGAAAAGGAACCTCTACCTGCCAAATTTTCTTTCATTATGCAGCGTATGAGCCCTGGTCTTAAAGCTCACGTAATAACTTTTCATATCTCCTTTCTTGATACTACCCAGTTTCTCCTTTGCATTAAAAATTCTATACAATATATTCTCTCCTTGGTTTACCATGCGTTACCTTGGGTTTACAATGGGTTACCATGGGTTACCTTATCTCTCTCAAAGTACTTGGTGTGTAGCAATGAGAAAAAAACGTTGTGATGAATGGACTGATGAATAAATGCAATACTATATTCCTCTTCTCAACTTCTGTAAGTGTTGAGATCCAAAACAAAAAACAGAATTGGATTAGCAAGGGAATGACCTTGTCTCTAAAGCTGCCCCGGCTGAGAGCAAAGCATTTTTGACTCATAAGGGATCACATCCCTGGGGAGAGAAGGGCTTCATATTTCTCTTCCCTCCAGGAAAAGAATGATGCTGAGACCTCAGAATGTCTGGCTCTCCTCTGCCAAAATCACAACCACACCGCACGAGATGCTGGTGAAAGTCGATTTACCAAAATACTTCTAAAGCAAGGAAAATCAGCAAAGTACAGTACATTGTCATGCAGTGACACTTAGTGCCCTGAAAACTCCATGCAGCTGGGGTCTCAATATTTGCAGCAGGCAGTTCGATGCTTTGTCTCTTACCTGCATTTCTGCCCCTGAGTATCTCCAACAGACTGACAGGCTGAGCTTATGGTCAGAGAATTTCTTAAACCAAAAATCTGTGAAAAACGAGGCAAACAGACAAGCAAACAAAAATCAGTGGAACCAGAGCTTACTCATTTTTCAGATGACACTTGAGAGATTTTCTAAGTTTGAGTTGTGTGTTTGGAATCCACACTGGCATCTCATTATCTGTCAAACATTAAGGTATAATCTCTAAACCCATTTGGGGAATGGTCCTACCCTCTAGAAAATTTCAAGGCCACATTGGCCTTGAAAGATGTTTCAGGATTTCACAGAAGAACCTGTTCTTTGAAAGCGAAGAATGCAAAAGTGAACCTCACAGTGAATATAGAGAGGCCATTCCATGAGGTATAAAGCCCCGGAAGGGTCCACCAGCTCTCTTGTTATTGAGGGAGTAACTTCAATAGGTAGAGGAAGCAATCACTCAAACAGAGTCCACTGAGCTGTTTAGACAGAAGCATGATTTACAAGAGTTCCTGCCAACTTGAATTAAATAAGTATACACCTAGACTACTGTATCACTTGTATGAATACACAAATGTTTGCCTTCTGTACCTTGAAACCCGATTCAGTAATACATCATAAAACTCAAGCATACTTTGATATGATTCTGAGACCCAGCTAGGTTTGGAAACCCCTGATACCCAAAACGTTGTCCAGGTGTGGCACAAGCCAGCAACAGTTCTGTAGTATTATCAAATAGGAGAGGTATTTCCATGCCCCAGCGCATTCTAAGCACCGAGGAATACTTCAGGTAATAAGTTTTGTAGAAATAGTCATGCGTTTTATACACACAAACGTGTGCCTCTGCATACACACACACACACACACACACACAAATGCATGATAAAAAAAAACTCTAGATTTGATTCACCCATTTGCCATCCAAATTCTTTCCATCCACTGAACTTCCTCAGTTCTTTGAAGTCAACAATTACTTTGTTCTCAGAGGAATCATTCTGTGGCAAGGAAAATGTTGAAAGTTTAGCAATATATTAGGACTTTCTGGATCTGGACCATTTCAAAATATTTATCTTGTGTTGTTTATCCTTTTTTTGTTGTTGGTATTTAGACTTTCTTCCTAATAACTAGAGGACAATCTATGGATATTTGTACTTGGTAGATAATAAAGAGAGTAAATTTTCCAGTGGTGGTAACGACACCATAGTGTTTCCTTATTAATTCACTCTGTCCTTTGTCAGTTGTGTGGATGTGGTTAACGGAATAGAGAGAACCCTCAGAACAATGCCTGAAACAGAATCCTCTCCTAGTAAATGCAAGCTGTGATTTTCATTATCGTTTTTTTCATTAACTCGTTACTAAATGTTCCTCCTAACGTGTCAATATCAAATGTTCCGAGGAAATACTTTACACAAACCCAGTTCCGATCTTCTAAAGCTGCTGTTCTCTATTGTCTCACTTTATCCCACATGTTTGTCCCTGACACAGAATGAGAAATCTCTGGGTAACGTCTCCACTGATAATTGAATCATGACTTTTTTTATTCTTTTACTTATTTTTTTAAGATTCTCTATTTATGGGAAACCACAGATCCTAATGTGAATTTCCTGGATTGCTGTAGAATCTAATCTCATAATGTGAGGGTTTCACTTTTTAATGGCCCCTCCTCTCCTTCCATAGCACATGCTTAGTTGTATGCATGCTGGGTTGGACATACACTGACTGCTGCATCCTGGCACAGCTGGCCCACGCTTGCGGTTCTGCTGTTGAGTTCTGAAGCTCTCTCAGCCTTACCCGCAACCCTGAAGAGTACTGAATGCTGGGTTATACCCATCTGAGTCCCGGTTAGCATCCTTCATGTGTTTTACTGTGTAATGGATTAGGTGTTGATGTTTATAGTAGCTGGTTATTGATAACCCTGATGATAAGATAGCTTTGGTGTCTTCCAAAGCATTTATGTTCTCTCAGTGGATACTGCTCCTGGATTCCCTCATCACAGCACATCATCAGTCAGACTCTGCCTATCACAGGGAAATTGACAAAGCCAGAGCATGTGTGTGAAAGCCTTTGGGAAAAAATAGGCAAATTACCAAAAGAGGAACATTTTCAATCTGTTTTAATTTTACTGGCCTCCCGTCTCCACCCTTTCCAACACACCCACATACACAGACTCATTCAACACACACACACACACACACACACACACACACACACACACACACACATGCCCAGATTCTATTTTTCCAAGATCTTTTGAAATTTTCCTTGGCTTTTAACCCTGAGGCCAGTGGCCAGGAAATGAGAATTGGATAGGAAAGGAGCTGAAAACATCTCTTGTAAATTTTTTGTTCTGTAGGGTATGATAATTTTCCATTTTCAATGTTTTTTAAAATAGATCAACTAGGAAATCTTGCTTTATATAGAAAGATTTCCATTGTTTAATATTTGTACACGGTTTGTATTTATATGTGGTTATTAATATCACGTTAAGTTACAGTTACTACATTAATAGCCCTCTTGAGTAACGACTTTCATTTGACCACCTGAAAAGTTTGGAGAATACTGAGATAAATTTCCCTGCAGTGGAATTCCAGGGATGGACTAAGGACGCTCTATCCTTTTGAAGAATTACAGTGTTTAAAAGAGAAACTTCACCTTTTTCTCTTCTTTCTTCTTCTGTTACATTGTCTGAAGTTGAACCCAGAGCCTCACACATGCCAGCCAAGTGCTTTACTACTAAGGTGCACTCAGGTGAGATTTTTTTTAAACCTTTAAATCATTTACTCTTTTAACTTCACTTACTAGAAAAGAATAGTTTCAAATGCTTTTTATTTAAACACAGCAAATACTCTTTCTAGTTTTAAGATGTTAGCATTTTCTAATCCCCTGCTTTCTTTACCTGTTTTATATATTTTCTTCCCAATATATACTAACATGGAAAACATAAAGACAAGGTAGGGAAATTTTTCATAAAGATCTGTTTAGTTTGAAATTATTTCTTACTACTTTGGTGTTCACATATCCTTTCTTTTTTGAGATCATAAATATGAGAGATAAAAGATTTCTGTTCATTGTCCTCACTTGACGAAATACAGTCTTGACAGTTCTCATCGTTCTTGGAGTTTGGTTCTGAAACTTTACTTGCTAATGAAAAACTTCTGAAATCACCACTCGGCCTCTAGAATTCCATGACAAAACGCCGCTGGTTGCCACATAGTGGCTGCAGTAAACCATGAGGCTTCGTTGCTGCAACTTAAGAAATAGATTAGGTGACTTTTGCTGTGTGTCCCAGAGGTCATAATTCTTCTTCAGATATTTCAAAAGGACAAGGTAATGAAGTTAATAATCCCTGTTGTTATACAGACTAGATGCGCATTGTTTCTTTATTGCCTTCTAACATTCATGATATCGATTTACACAGCAGTAACTGGGGAAGTTCTGGTATTGAAAAGTCTGGAAAAGAACCAGGATCAAAGACTCTTAGATTAAAGGGTTGATTTAGGATAAATGTTAAAAGGCCTAATGTGAACAACACACTTATTACTAACAAGAAATCTTAGTTTTTTCCTACAGTTCTATCTGGTGAGGAGGATCCCACTTCCTGTAAAAACAAAACAAAAATGGAAGAATAATTGGGTGAAGTAAATTGCTAATGGTGCAATTAACATAAAAGCCCTATATTTAGATACCTTTCATTTACATTTAAAATGCAGTTAATGTTGTTAATATATGTGAGACCACACAAGGAGAACAATTTGACCTCTAAACAGGTATATATGTCTAAATAAAATGTATAATTAATGTGTATATGTTTTATAATCCCAACCAGCTCACCTATCTTATCTGTTGTATTTTGAGGCCATAATATTTAGAGTCTATATCTAGCTTCTTCTGAGAAGCTTAGAAAGTATAATTTAACCTGCTTGATGGTCCCACTTTATAAACCACAGACATTCAAATTAGCATGGTCTCAGGGGCTAAAAGACAGATAAATTGGTATGTGGTCAAAGAAGAATTTTAACACAGCATAAAAATACAACCTATACCGACCACAGAGGAGTTTTGCAGACTACTGATGCTCAGAGTCATGTCATATGTGACACTCCACTGGCAGATGGATGTTGAAAATTTAAAAAAAAAAAAAAATCTTGTATACAATAGCAGAGTTTCAACTTTATTAGCCAGGTTGATACAGAATGAGCATTTCATAGAATATTTGCCATAACTGAGTCTCAGTTTTCCCCCTTACATCTTACTCTGGGCAATTTTCCAAGTCTAGCACCACTTTCTAGAGGCCCTGGGTAGGTGAGTGCATTTAGCATCTGGCATTGGAGTAGAATCTGTCTTCATAATGCTGTGAATGTCTATCTTGCCTTGCAGGTAGATACACTCTATTCTTTCCACATTCTACTTTTATTTTTAAGTTAATTAACATATAATTTTTTTTCTCCATAATAAAAGTCACAGTGCCTTTATTAGGGGCTAAGTCTTGCCCACCACCTATTTTTGTAAATAAAGTTTTATTGGTTGACATCTATGTCCATGTGTTTATATATTTTCTTTGGCTGCTACAATGATTGAGCAGTTGCTACAGAGATATATGAGCTTCAAAGCTTAAAATATCTACTAGCTGACCTTTTATGGAAAATGTTTATTGACTTCTTGGTCTACAGAGAAAAGAAAACCAACATGGCAGAAAATTATCCAGCTACATGAGCTGGGATGCTAATTCCTTGCCATAGAAACATCGCAAAAGAATTTCTGGCTCAAAGTCATTGCCTTTCAATTTCACTACACAAAATTCTGTGCACAAAGATAGAGGCTTATCCATGTTTCTTAGCATTTTTACTATTTAATGATTGGTCTTTGTGTAGATTCATAATATATGCTGGGGAACAGAGAAATATTTGAGACAAGTATGATCAATGCTGAAATAAACCAGTCTTTGACAAAATGTAAATAAGATGGACTCGCCTTGGTGCCTTTCCATGATCATGTTTTTTCTACCTTCTTTTCTGCCTCTTTTTTTTTTTTTTTACCATTGGTGAGCTGTAAGCTGTATGCAGGTTCATCTTTTATCTGGGTGAGCTCTGAATCCCCAGTGGACCCTGAGCTAACAGGAACTGCTGTTACTCTTTCCAAAATATTAATTTATTAAAGATAAATTTCTGAAGCTAAGAAGTGTAACACTACTCAGTCTGCCAATCAGGAGGCTGAGTATACTGTCATGCCAAGGTCTTCCTCTCCACTGGGCAGCCCCTGGCCCTGTTGCTTTCCACTGACCAGCAGCCACTTCCAAAGGCTAGCAGCTTCCTCAGGGAAGATCCACCCATATTGTGTTTTTCTATCGTAGCATGAAGTGAAAAATGTCGGGAAGCATTCATCTTCAAAAATAAATCATTGTATGTTTCACTTACCCCAGGAAACTAGAGTTAATGATGACCTCTTTACATTTCCTGCAAGATTAGAACACTTTGCCTATAAGTAAATCAATGATCTATAGATATAATTAGATGAAGGTGTATGTTATAGTTTGAGTGTTCCCTCCAAAGCTCATGCTAACATTTAATTACCACTGTAATGACAGTGGAAGCTGAGATCTCCAAGAGGTTACCAGGTGATGGAGGCTCTGTACTCGTGAATGGGTTAATGCCATAAGAGCATTAGGTTAGTTAGCTCAGGAGAGGCTTTGCTATAAAGAAGGACCAGGGATATAACTCATGGTAAAGCACTTGCCTAGCATATGTGAAGTCCTGGGTTCAATCCTCAACACTAGAGAATAAATCATTTTTTTATAAATTACTCAGTCTATAGTATTTTGTGTCACAGCAGAAAATAGGGTGCAGAGTGAGGGGCCCCGAGAGCCAGCCACAGCCATGGTGGAACGCAGGCGGCTGCACAAAGAAGCAATTTGCCTGCCCTCTTGGTAAGCGACTTCCTCCGCTGTGAGCCAGGAGACCCAGTAGTGTCTCCTGTGAGCCTACCGGTGCATGGGCTTGGAATCAAACATCCCAACCCCCCCCCCACCTGTTAGCAACTGGGGACAGAGGTCTGAGCATCTCTTGGGAGGATGACTGTATTCAATATAGCAAATATGGGGGGGTCTCCTCTATCTTCTATTTGAAAGCAAGTGTTGTTTATAGTTTTCTTTCATTATGATTAATTGTTTCACTCTATTAATATTCTCTTTTGATTAGTTTTATAATATCTTGTCTTTGGTTTGACTTTGCTATGCCTAATTGACTAGACAACTATTGTGAAGATAACGAGATATACTACGGTACCTATTACTGTTATCCTGGTAACCTGCTGTTCTGTACCAAATTCACTGCACTGTCTCATTTGGCTTTGTTCTGTCTTGTTCTGTTGTATTTCTACTACCTTCAAAATAAAAAAATTAAATTAAATTCAAAAAAGAAAAAAAACAAAAATAGGGTGCAACAGATCACTTACAATTCTCAGTGAAGTACAACTGTAAGGTACCCCTGTATTCTCCCTTGGCACCCTTACCACCTCACCTAGTGCCTGTACAGAGAAGGAACTTGAGGGCCAATGGTCCAAGGAACTGCACCTTATCATGGGCTGAGAACTTGCTACACTGCAGAATCTTGGTTTTACCTTAAACTCCCGAAATAAAAGCTGTTCCTCGAAAAGTCAAGTGTAGTGGCATAAACGTTTAATCCCAGCATGCTGCAAGACTGAGGCAGAAGGATTGCAAGTTTGAGTCTGTGGGCAATGTAGCAAAACTTTCTCTCAAAATAAAAAAAAAATTTTTAAATGTTCTGGAGATACAACTCAATGTGAAGGTCCTGAGTTCAGTTCCCCAAACCAAACCAAACCATTGTTCTACAACAAAATCCTCAAAAGATTCAAATGCCTTGGTTTGAGAAGCACTGAGCATGACACTAACACTAAAACCACAAGTGAAATCTTGCTATGTCATCTTACATTTTAGGTAAGATTTGAAATTAAATGTAAACGTTTTGGGAAAAATGAAAAATTAATAAACTGAATGTAAAAAAGAAAAAGTGGTATGGCTATTAATAAAATTCCAGGAGGGAAAAATGTGCTTCTGCAAGTTCAGCCAGTGCTGGAACAGGCTTCACATACCTTCCGGTGGACAGTCTGGCCTGCAGAGTTAAGCAGAAATCCTGAGTTGGTCCTTGATAGGCACCATTTCCTTTAAAATGCTGTGGGTGGCTGAAACTGACGCTGGAACTTGGTTTAGGCTTTGTTTTTCCTAGAAGGGAATTCTATCAGCCTCGGGCTGAGCAGCAATGCTCAGCAGCAGACAAAGACCATTTAATGGGCTGTGCACCTCTCCAAAGTGGAGCCCACTCCTAGAACGGAAATAAGCACCTGGGATTCCTGGACTGCACTGTCACAGGACCATAGAAAGAGGTGGACGACTGACTGTTGTTAGTAAATTTTAGACACTTTCTATAAGGCTATTCTGACTTCTAAAGAAGCTAATTTTTTTTTAAAAAAATCGCCAGCCTCAAATGGAAAGTGGAATTGCCTAATATTTTGGAGAAAAGAATCACATCGGAGAGTCTATAGATTATGAGGGATGACTTACATGCATGACTTTGAGCCTTGACCATCTTTAAAAACCATGTTTCTGGAGCCAGAGGCCAGAAATAAGCAGCATGCTGGGGAGATCTGTATTGTGCTCTCTCCTTAAAAGCAGTAAGATGCTTTGAACTTTTCTAGACATCATCAGAAATGTGCAAAGCCAATTATTCTGACTCTGTCAAAGCATCTTGGGTCCTCCCTCTTTCAGATTTCTCCCCTGAGAATAAAGGTTAAAGGGAAGGAATCACGGTTGCCTGAGGTTCCAGACATCCACGTGCAGAGGAGACAGGAAGTGCAGCCTGACACTGGACTTCCCTAGAGCAAGGTCTTAGCCCCAGGTGAGTCAGCACAGAAAGGGCCAAGCAGGTGTGGATGCTTAGGAGCTTCTAGGTGTAAGAAGAAAAATGGAGGAAAAAAATTGCTGGAATCACAGTCTTCAAATACAAGCTGTCTGTGTACTTCTTGCAGCCACCTCAGAAATCTACCGTGAGCGCTTCCTAGGCCTCTTAACCTTTCTGGCCAACCTCCATCTATGGCCTGTTCTTTGCCAGTGATGGTCATCGCTCCTGAAATTTTCCCTTCTTTGCTTCCTCCCCCCATCCAGCCCAGTAATAATATTTCCTTACCAGTATTTTCTCACCCGCATATGCCACGACCAGGCTGTTTTGCTTATTCAGTGTGTGCTACAGCATTTGTTTCATAATTCCGTCCTTTTTTAGGACATATTACATTGTCCTTTGATTTCTGACTTACAGATAGACAAACCAACCTGCTGTTCCAAGGAGACACTGTGTCTTTCTTATCCATTTCATATTTCTACTTCTTGGCAACCAAGCAGAGTATGTAATAAGCTATGAAGAGCTGTCAAATTTGAATTAAAGTATCATTTCATTTCAGACTACCCTTGAATCTCTCCATTTGTTTAGCATTTTTCAAGGTGAGTAATATATCTACCATAGAATCATTTGGGGGGAAAAATGGAAAAACATGAAATGCGTGAATGGCCCAAAGTGAATTTCAAGTTCTTTATCTCCTATTAGTTTTTTTCACTGGCAACTCTGATCCCCTGGGCTGATTCCTTTATCCCTAGGAAAATAGATATCAAACAGAAACACCAAGGTATACAACCTATTATTGCTTGTTAATTGTCTTATATCTAAAAATCTTATCTCTCCAGGTAGATTACAGTTCAGCTCAATTCAACCAGTTCACCTTAGCAAGTGGTTATTGAGAAACTGGTTTCTGTAAAGATCTAGGCTACTTGGGTACTGGCACCAGTTCTTACTTTACCTGATTTAATTCCTTCGACCAATGTTTATTGGGTGTTTACTTCCACAGATGCTCACTTTGCTGAGAGAGGCTAAATTTCCTTTTGGCACTCAATGTTTCCAAGAAAATCACCAGTGTGGGACAAGGTCAAGAGCAAATTCACCAGGCTCCAACAAATGAGCCTGAATGAAGCTTCTTGATGGTTCCAAGCTCATCAATATAAGTTCACATACAGCAAGATATTCTGGTAACTTGTTAAATCAAATGGTCCCAACCAGGGTTGAGCTATTGCAGAAAGAGATTGTGAACAGCATTTCAACTCAGAATTTATGTGGTCTATGAATTCCACCTAGAGACCCCAGCATGATAAACAAAGCCCTTGCCTGAAGAAATACTGTGGAATTGATCTGGAGAATACTTAGAAGCTACTGAGGAGGGTAATTTAGGAAGAGACTTTGGCATATTCACTGACCCTCATGAATTCTATATATCTCTGGTGGAAATGCAGATAAGACAGCTCATTCCTAGAATCCTGGAGTCCTTACTTCCTGTGCTACGAAGGAGACTGAAGACAGCCCGCAGTTACAACTTTGCTCCAGATCTGGGGAACACAATTCAATTCTAAATTCTCCCAGCAGGCCAGGCAGGGTGGTGCTCACTTGTAATCCCAGCACTCTGGGTAGCTGAAGCAAGAAGATCACACATTTGAGAACAGCCTGAGAACTTAGCAAATTGGAAAGATACTGTCTCATAATTTAAAAAAAAAAATTAGAAAGGGTTGGGATGTAGTTCAACGTGAAGTCTTGGGTTTACCACTCCATATTCCCTCCCCGACCCTGCTGCCAGTAAATGAGATCAGAAGCAGGATGAGACAAAAAGGGTAAGTGCAGAGAATTTAACCATGAGTGCTATAAATAGCTTCTTGTGTCATTATATTTACAGCATCGAAATTACCTTTACTTATCTGCTTCTCTCACTGGTCATGAAGGCAGAACCCGGGTCTTATCTTGTTTTATTCTGAGCATATAAACCACAGTGCCTACCATTGAGTGGGCCCCCAGAATGTGTTGCCTGGTAAAGGAAAAGGCACATTAATGTCATGCGTAGGGTGAAGCAGAATTAGTCCAGTAAGAAAAATTCAAAACGCTAAAGGTATAGATGTCCCATAGGCCGGACAAGCAAGTCAATGGCCAACCGAGCAGAGGTTACTGTCTTAGCCACTTTCTCTTCACTGAGACAATATGTACCACCAGGAATTTAAGGGAATTTATGGTACCCAGATGGCTGGCTCCGGAAGGGCACAGCTGGAGGGTACAGCAGAGAAAAGCTGCTTAAATGGTAGTCAGGAAGCAAAGAAAGGAAAAGGAGGAGCCAGGGAAGGAGACATAACCCTTCCAGATCATGCCCCTCATGACCCGCCTGTTCCAAACAGACTCTCCCTTCCACACTTAGCTGCGCAACTCACTCATGAAGGAGTCCACTGATGAATATGGTACCTGTGACTCAGTGATGAGCATTGTGTGCATGAGTCTTTGGTGGGACATTCTCCATCTAAACCATAACACTGTCTAAGGCTTGGAGTCAGTCCTGGGTTTGCACTCTGGTTCTGCCTCTGCTAGCTTCTACTTTGTGTGCATGAGCAAGCTATTAAATGGTTCCAGACCTCAGCTTCTGTTCTGCAGAATAGCAGTTTAAAAACCAAGCTCATGTGAGAATTAAATAAGACAGTATATTTAAAAGGTCAGCTCAGTGCTACTGCCTGTATTCAACAAGAGGCTGCTATTAAGGGAGACAGGAAGAAGCAAATCCTATAATTCCAATAGCTAATAAGCATCATCTAGAATTGGACAGACTGGAGCCCAGAGATAAAGAATCTAGGCTCTGAAACTAAAAATGAAGGATGAGAGACTCAAGTGAAGACGAAAACAACAAGGTAAGGGCTAAGCTGTCAAAGAGCAAGACCCAGGCAAGAGTTCTCGTACGCCAGTAAAGAAAGGATAATAGGAAAGTGTGAAGTTTGGCCTGTTCCAGCACCTTCCTGAGGCCAGGGATCCTTCTGTGCCTTAGAGCAGAGCTGTTCACAGTGAGTGGGCAGATATGAGCTCACTGGAGAAGCTAATAAGTACACTTGGCAAGAGCAGACACGAGAAAGAGTGTGAAGTCAGACAGTTCATGACAGCTAGGCACACGGGAGGTGGTCAATAAGTAGTTGTTGATAATTCACTTTCATCATTAGCACAATTGTTCCAAGCTGGGGGGAGTGCTGAGCCTTTATTTTGATTGTGAAACTGTCTTTCAAACTAGTCAAAGCTGAGCATCTCATTTGCTCAAGATTCTGGAGCAAACGCTGTTTTCTAAACCATCCCTATTGTTTTGGTTAGTCACCAGTGTAGCTCATGGAATGTCTGACCATTTGTTGTGAAGTTATATCCATCTGTATAGGAAGTACCACTTTTCCAGCCTGGAAA
Source organism: Hydrochoerus hydrochaeris (assembly GCA_004027455.1). Taxonomy (NCBI): domain Eukaryota; kingdom Metazoa; phylum Chordata; class Mammalia; order Rodentia; family Hydrochaeridae; genus Hydrochoerus; species Hydrochoerus hydrochaeris. The sequence goes on along the minus strand of PVLA01004992.1, from coordinate 81,099 downwards.
CAATATTCTCTGGCTAGGAAGGAAGCCAAATTGAAGGTTGTGAGGATGGATCTGGAGGCCCCTTCTCCCTCCAGCTGCCCTTCTTACTAAAGCACTGTGATGATTTTGCTCACAATGATAGTAGTGATTCTGAAATTCTCCAGCTTCTTCAAGCCCTTGTTCAAGCGTGTGGCCTTAGTGGGGAAATTTAGGCTGGCTTGCTTGCTTTTTCTTTTCTTTTCTTTTTTTTTTTTCTCAAAGTCCCAAATCTGTTTCTGAGCAAAAGCTCAACAGGCATCACACAGAATGCAAAGTCTTCTTGTAAAAATATCAATTGCAATAAAGGGAATCTGGAGCCAGCCTGGCAGCCTGGAGGCTGTTATAGGATGAAGTCAGAGCCTCGGGTTGTGTCTACATGACACCGACATCCAGTTAAAAAGTGAAAAACTCAAACAACCATCCAGATGTTTCGTCTGCTTGATGCCAAACATCCTGATGTTTTCATCAGACCAATAACCCAAATCTGGAAGCATCTAGGTGTTTGATATCTTGTAGACACAGCCCTGAACAGTGAAATGAAGGCCAGGGGCTTGAATCCTATTTTTCCTGAGCTGTGACTCTCTTCAGACTTCAGCAGAGTGAGGCTATCCAGTGGAAAAACTGAAAAGGGCTTGGAATTAATATGCAGGTTAATAAGGCTTTGGCAGAAAAACTAATCAAAGAAAGAAAAAAAATCTTAAAGCTCACCGTAATTCAAATGACTTTGAAATCTCTCACTCAGCCAACAGACTTATAGCCAGCGCTTAAATCCTTAGAATAGGAGCTCAGCTTGGAAGCAAGCCAAAGTCTGAGTGTAATCTTACAGTACTGATAGAAGGAGTTACTTATTAAACTGGGCTCCCCACTTCCACAAAATGTACCTGAACTGCTAGACTGATTTCAAAACTTTTTCTGTGTCCTCATGATTGGTCAGATCACACAGAAATTATTTAAGCTCCAGGCTGTTGTAGTTCAGGAGAAGAAGGCCCTTAATGTGAAAGCCAGCCACACTGAGCTGTCCCCGAAAGCCAGGCTTGGCCAGGACACGCTTCGTTCTCATTGGTAAACAGCCATTCTTTCCCTCACTCTGCTCTCCGTAATTCCAGCTCCCGATACACGCCTACTTCTCCTCTCTCTCTGCTCCCAGAAATCCTGAGAAATGACAAATGTGGTTGAGAGAGAGAAAGAAAAGTTCCTCAGGACAGCATGTGCAGGGAACTTGAAAAACAACACCACCACAACATAAAGGGAACAATAAGAGCAGCCTAATAAAAGGATGAAACACGGTCATGTGATGGAGAGGAGAATCTGAACATCTGCACTTTTTCTTATTTATAACCATGTCAGGAAAACAGGAAAAACCATGTGCAAATCCTCAAGTGGAATTTTCCTTCTGTTCCAGTTTTGTGAATGGACGCCACTAGGCAGAAAGTGACCGTGTTGATTGTGTTCTATAGGGTTATAATATACAATTCCTCATTGTCTCACGCATCCTATGATTGTGAGCTGGTTGTTATTACCCATTGTTATGTGGGGGAATTCCTCTGCTGGCCACATCTGGTCTTTTGCCTTTATGGCCCGGGGCAGAGATGGAGGCTGTCTGACTCTTTCTCTGTTTATCATTTCTGGAGTCAGTGGATCTTTTTCTCTTCTAGGATGGCTATTGCTATTGTTTTATTGTTGTTGTTTGTAACTAGTTGAGCCGAACATTTCACAATTTTATTGTGACAATGGTAATGGCAGTGATTGCGATCAACTTCAATTACTTTATCAATACCATCATTGTCAAATCAATTGAGAAATTAGCAATAGCAAATACACACATAATTTGATCTCTTCAAGGAGAAAGACATCTGTTTTCTTTGGCAGCCGTCTGTTTCCAGGCTCTTAGTTGATCCCATGTGCGTGCCTAACTGCTGTTCACAACAATGGCTTTTATCCTTGGGGTTTGGTAGTATAGTTAATTGATGTCTTTATCTTTTCATGAAAGATGCCAGCTCACATTTAAAAAAAAATACCAAAACACACTACAAAGACTTGGCTTTCTATCTGGTGGAAATAAAGAACCTCAAAGCCGGACTTAGTATTACAGAAAAATAAAGATAGCTTTCATCCACATTGCTGAAAAATTTGCCTGTATTTTTTAATTTTTCCTGTCGTCATTGAGAATCCAGTGAGTATTCAGGTCTGAATATTAAAAATCTGATCTTGGTCTTTGAAAAATTTAAGTGTTGATCAAAATAAAACAGAAGAGATGAGCCATGGTTCCCGGCTGAGGGGAGACCCAGGCATTGTGGCAGAATGCACGTGACAATGTGCTAGGGGACCAACTGCCTCTCCTGGTATAAAATGCGCCTCTTTATAAACGTTGGAATGAACAGTCAGATTTATTTGTTTATTTGTTGCAATGCTCTGTAAACTGGGATAGCTGTAATCAAGAAAAGAACAACAATCATGCCCTACTTTCCAGAAAATCAGATCCTCTAGTCGGCCAATAGTTCCACTATGCTTAAAAGGAGTATACAGTGGGAATTGATGCATTAAAGTTATGATTATTTATTTATCTCCCCCCAAAAGTATATATAGAATATAAAAACATGATGCTAGAAACATTTCAGACTAAAAACTAGGTGGTCAGGCTTACCATTCAGTTGGGCTAGGAAGATAAATATGGGGAAAGTTTAAATGAAAGCAAAAGACAATACACAATTAAATTCCTCCCTGGGTACTTTGCAAGATAAAATCTGTCTAAAGAGAAAACAAAGCTTTCTACTTCAAGGCTGTCTGGGTCAGAAACACTTTTTTAGATACATCGTCTTATTTTCATCATTACTCATTATTGCTCTCATGATCATTACCGCTCCTTAGCCTCCGACCCAAATCCAGAAATTCCCCCCATGCAGACAGGAAGCAGACCTGGTTTTTGCATGGCCACTTTCGTAGCAGTTTAAATAGCATATTCTTTCAAATCCAGCCAGTCACAGGTATATTTCAATAATTATAGTTTCTTTTCCTAGTAATGATTACAAGCATATAAATGAACAGACTAGTAATAAGCATTGATGTAAGCACCAGCTTTTTTCAAATCTTAATATTTCTCCTTATTTCCTTCAAATTTTTTCAAGACAAAGAAAAAAAAAAGATATTCCATATTCAGGTAAAGCCTAATATATATCTCACTCCTAATTCCATTTCCTTCCTCCACTCCTGCTCAAGTTAAGCACAATTTGCACTATGGTGTTTACCATGCATGTGCTTAATTTTTATAGTTCAGATCCATAACTATCTAGTACACGTTTTTTTGTTTTATTTGAAAAGTATCACGCTGTATTATACATTTGCTATTTCACTGAACATTATGTTTTTGTTTTTGTTTTTGTATCGGTACCAGGGATCAAACTCCCAACCACCTGTTTGCAAGGCAGGCACTTATGCCGCTGAGCTAAATCCCCAGCCCCGAACATTATGTTTTTGAGATCTAGCCATGTGGAAATGTGTGGTTGCAGCTGTTGTTTTAATGTTATATATGAACGTACCACTGTTCAGCGATCCCTTCTGTTCAGAGACACTTGGGTTGATTCAGATTTTTTATGAGAAGCAGAACTTCCACCAATACTCTCAAACAAAGCTTTTGTGCACATGTGCTAGAATTTTTCTAGGGGTAGAATTTCTGGATCATATAATATGTGCATATTCCACTTTCCTAGCCGTTGTCTAATTGCTGTCCACAGAGGCTACACCAACATACATTGATGCGATGCAAATTTCTGTTCCTCTCAATGCTTGACAACACTTGCTATTGCAATTACATACTTGAAAAGTTTATTATTCTTTATTCACTTAAAATGCCTTATGTAAAAAAATGCCTAAAATATTACTACATATAGATGCACAGTTGCTTTATTATTGAAAAATAGCATATTGTACATTATTACTGGTGTCATAAAATAATCCTCAAAACTTACCTCTGGAGAAAAGTGGCCAAAATAGCATATTGTACATTATTACTGGTGCATAAAATAATCCTCAAAACTTACCACTGGAGAAAAGTGGCCCAAAAGCCAGATTTTTTCTCTTTCTGAGATTCTTTTAGAGTGTTCTTCAAGTCATGATCAAAGCTTTTAGTTAGAAAACATTTTAGAAACGTTACATCCAGCAAAGTCATTAAAACATAGACTGGAAGAGCTATGCTCAAAGTCAAACACCTAAGAAAACAGATGATAGCATTATCATTAATTTGGAACCTACTATGTATTTTCTCACACACCAAAATTACCCTCCTACTTCTTTAGTTGACCACTTGCTCCACCCCAAGTGAGCAGGGAATTGACGTTCTTGGTCAGTGTTATGGGCAAGAAGGAGGCTTAACTGTCAAATGAATGCACCATAACAATCCAATTTCCAGAGCCTATCGAAGCCTGAAAAACCTTTTTTTTTTTTTTGGATTGGATTGCATCAAGAGTACACTAAGTCAAATGTATGAAGTAGGAAGTCACCAACGTGGTCTCAGAAAACAAAAATATGCACAGGCTCAGGTGCCAAGACTGATCTAACTGAAGGTCTTAGCAGAAACTAAGGGCAAGGAAGAGGGAAGGAATTATCACGAAAGAACTCTACAAGCCCAAGCACTGGGGCTGTGACCTCATTAAATTCCTCTTGCTTTAGGGCAGGGCAGGATCTGACCAGAGCAGGGACATGAAAATGGACAGACATGTCCCATGACTTGGCCCACTGCAGAGATAATGAACTCTGGTGGCTGCAAGCAGAAATCCCGGGGGAGGGAAGAGAGAAGGTGGGACACCCCCAAGCAGAAGGACCAGCAAGAGCCAGGCCAGGATGCAAAGAAATCATTTTGTGCTGGGGAGGGTAATAAAAGTCTAAATGGGGTACAAGGCAGAGCATTTGCTGATGAAGCACAATAGAAAAGAGAAAGTGGGGTCAACTTGGGGAGGATCTTGGTTTCTAAATCATGAACTTAATTTGTAAGGAAATACAGAGTCATTGACCACTACCTTACTGCATTGGTTTGCTCTAGGTAGGGAAGTCATGTGGTCGTTTTGACACTAACCAGCTTCCTTTGGACAGGCTTCTTGTGTCTTCACTGAGGGATGTATCTCCAACTTGAGACAGTGCCCAACACATGATAGAACGCAAAAAGAAAAACACCAACAAAAGTATGGATTTCATCTCTGCCCTGGTGAGTATACTTAGGGCAGAGGGAGACCCAAAAGGTGGCTGACCTGGGTCTCCAAAATCTGTTTTTTGAGACTAATTCATTACAACAGGAATGAGTTGAAATAGTTTGAGCAAAAGAAGACAATGATTAATCCCTCATTCGCTGGGGAGGGCAGATTGAGGCAGAGAATGACTCAAGAAAGAGGGAAGTAAAAACGTACCTTGAGCTTTAGAATCTGCTCATGTGTATGACACCATATAGTCAGGGTGAAGAGCTTATCTGTATCAGGGCTAGAAAGTTCAATATAGATATCTGAGGTGTACAGAGCCCTGAATTTAGCAGTGCTATTTAGAAGACTGGAGCTCTGAAGGCCTGGAGGAAAGATAAACATTTGTGTGTAAGCCACTTCAGCAATTTCCAGAACCAGGCAGGGTGGGAATCAAATTAAACAAAATTGGGAGTGGCAGCTAGACCTGCCTCGGATGACCTGTGTCATTATTCAACAGTATAATGACTTTAGGATCCATCTCTGAAATTAAACATGCTGGGTTTCTCTGAACCAAAAACCAATCCCTGCTAGATCTTCAGGACGCAGCATCCTTCACTATAAGTAATTTTCTTTTCTTGGGAGGCAGCATTACCAATGGTTAGGAGTAAAACACTAAAGCAAGACTTCTGGGGTTCAAATTCTGCTTCTGCCACTCAGTAAACATGTGACTTTGGGCAGGTGACTTAATTTTCCTGTTTCTTTATTTATAAGATAGGAATAGTAATAGTACCTACCCCAAGAAGATTGTTGTGAAGACCAAATGAATTAATGAACAGAATGCATGGAGCTCAGTAAGTGGTACAGAGTAAATGATCTGTAAGAGTCTCTGAGGCTTTATGTTGACGACAGGAATATACGCTGTTATTCTCATTTGTGAGCAGGGCTTGCTTACGCGAAGCATTTTTAACTCCCAGCAAATTATATAGTATTTTCGACAAAATAGAAAAAGAATCACTACCAGCGTTCACTCTACCATCGCTTTAGCTGTAGATTAAAAAACACACCAATTAGGCATGTCGCCACTATAGCAAATCTAGCAACTCAGGTGCAGTAAATTCTCACAATTGAAAAAGCCCTGGGAGAATTTCAGAGCCATTGTTTTGGTGACTTCCTTTCACCCTGCTTTGAATTTGTCCAAGTTCCAAATTTACACAATACATTATAAGGCCTTTCAAAGAGAGTTCCATTCAATATTGAGAAAGGAAAAAGGAATCCATAAACCGATGTCAGCTAGAAATCAATGACCTGGTCAAAGTCTGAAGTCTTCAGCTTCATAAATTCGACCATGGCATGGATGTTCTTTGGGGTTGTGGTTTTTTGGCTTGCTTTGCTTTTATTTTGCTTAGGGCTTGCTTAACTTATTAATTTTTTTAATAAGAAGGTTTGTTGAACATGAGTCTACCTTTCCAGGGGTTTTTTTTTTCATTGTTTTAGAACACCCCCAGAAACAAGGCAGTGGAATTTATTTAAGTTTCCATTGTTTGTCTCGAAAGCTGAACCCTCATACTATCCTTACAGGGGTAATCTATCAGCAAACATCAGTAGGTCAGACACACTGGCCGTCCCCAGTCAATCTGTAACTGAAAACTAAAAGTGTAGCAGGAAATCCTAATAATGAAACTTGCAGGATTAGAGAGCTGACGGAGCAGAAAACAAGAAAGTAGGTGATAACTGCTGAAAGTCCGACCTTGACAGTAGTCAGGTCTTTAAGGATCTTCCTGATGTGTAGACAGATCTTTGTGTATTTTTGCATGCCCTTTAGCCATCCAAAACAACTGTTGGTTCTGGGTTATTTTCCACCTTCTTCTGAGATAACACCATATAGCTGTCATCAACAGAGCTATTTCAACAAGTGTTTTTTGCCTAGGAGATCTCCCACAAAGTAATAGAGAGTTCAGGCTATCATATCTAAAGGTCATGTGTTAGTAAATCACACTCCAAGCAAAGATAACAAGACTGCTCAAGTTGGGGGAGGTGGGAGTGGTGGCTATGAACTTTGTTCTAGCCAAAGTCCCTTCCTCTCTAGGGGGCTCAGTGTGTTGGCTTCCTGATGGTGAAAGGTATCAGAACTGGGTGGGGTAGGCTAAAGAAAACAAGAAAAATTGTTCTTGCATTGGCTTAAAAACTGCTTAGGTCCATCTGGGTCTCACAGTTGGGCGATAGGTGGTTTCATCTTGTTTTGCCGGTGAATCGCCAAGTGATCCTGTGTGTCCTGGCTCTCTCTACTCTCAAAGAGAGACTTTACATTCACCTGTCAAGTGTGGAACGTGGGGATGTGTCAGGTAGGTCCATAGTCACTGTGGCCATACTAACACAGTTTCCAAGTGGGTTTTGGGATCTTACTGTCCAGCCCCCAGCCCCGTAGAGTCATACACCCCTAGACTTTGCATTTAGTCACACAGAGGCTCTGGCTGCAGAAATAAAAGAAGCAAAATACAGACTAGACCAAGACCTACAGAATGGACTTCCTGAAGCTGCTAACTTATACTATTGGCCCTCACCTCACCTCATCCTAACCATAGCCCATGGGTCTAGAGGTTCTGGGTCTCTTACTGACAAGAACCATACACAGAAACGATGGCTTCAGTAAGAAATTCCCCCTAAGATTCCTTTGGCAGTCTCTAAAAGCAGAGAAGATGTCTACAGCAACTTCTTAAAGGCCACACCTGCTGACCATTCGGTGAAGACTCTTAGGCCCTACTAGAGACACTAGGAACAGGATGTGTTACAGTATAAAACAATCCTTTTACAAGAACTTGAAATAATTTATATACAATTGGAGTCTGACTCACCTATTCACACACTTCTGAAATCATAAAAGTATGGCAATTATTAAAAGAAAATATTGTTGGTCAGATCGGAAATTACTTTTTTTACATTTTATTCAACCTGTAAGACTTTGCGGCTATGGGACTTAGAAGTCAGAAATGAGAGTCTAGATACATTTGTCTTGGCGGTCTCTCAACATGACCAGCTCCAAAAGAAAGACCAGCCTATACGAAAAGAAACTCAGCACCAGCTAGAAAGTTGATTTTTGTCTCCCAAACTCCGACTACAGCTTGGTGCCTAGCATTTGGACCTGCCCAGACTTTCAACACATGTCCAGCCAACATGCACTTGCTACATCAAAATTCTTCTGAGCTTCAGTACCTCCAGCCCCTGAAGAGATGGGGCTCTCCTGGGTCCAATTTATATTCTCCTCTTCCAGGAACCTGCACTGCTATGAAGACAGGCCCAAAGGAAGCACTGGGTCAGCTTTAGCTCAGCCTCCTAAGCATCTCCTCAAGCAGATAGACCAGTCAGCTTATTTTTTTAGAGCTAAAGAAACCTGAGAATTTTCCAGAAATATTATCATGTTCATGCACGTATAGAAAATCCTCTCAGGTAAACTGCTCGTATCTGATCCTTTTAAAATGAACACCCGGACAGAAGAATGTTCAATGATGCACGTGATTTTTCGGGAAATGCATATGTCTGCAGGACGCACATGTACAATGAAAAATGCATACTGGTTTGCCATCTAATTTACATTTTATGTATTTAAACAATCTTAAGTTTTAATCTTTAAGTTAATGTTCCCCTTCACCTGATTTTTCCCCTATCACATAAGTGGGTTGGTTTGTGCCATTCCCCACTCCCCACGAGATGGTAAATGTTACATTTTGGACCTTTATAGCTTTTCCAAAATCATAAGGAAGACATTAGGAAACTTTAGAATATGAGCTTCACTAACATTTGTCATCTGATCATTTCATTTGGGTTGTCGTAGTACAAGACAATGCAAAGTTTCACGGCCAGTCTTGGAATCTTTGAATGTTTAAAGCCCTCTTCATCAACAGTTCCTCCTACAGTACCGTCTCTGAAACCAATAGAAGGAACAAGGAATCTTATTTCCTGGACGCCCCTAATCATGTTAATATGTCATCTAAACTCTCCTGTTACGCACTAGTCCTCCAGGTATACCTTAATGGGTACTTGGGTCAGAGTGAAAAGAGGATTATTCGTGCATAATTACTTAGATAACAGCCATGGAAGAGACTTCAAACCTGCTGAAAAGTAGGCTCTCACAGAATCACTGGTGTGATTAAACAAGAGCTATGAGAGAATTTTCAGATATCTAAATGTTTTCTTGATTCATACCTCCGATGTGTTTGCATTCAGGTATTTCAGAAAATGCTCTTGGTCACACATCAGTCAGTCCAGTAGCAGATGTTTGACTGTGAAAAACTCTGTCTCTATCTAGCCAGCATGCTTGCACATGGTTATAAATGAAGACATATGCTTGAGGTGGCCTATACAATCTGCCAAAGAACAAAATTACAGTTATCCTAGTGTTTTGGGTTTGGTTTGTTTTTGTGCTGGGCATTGGATGTGGAGGCTTATGCATGCTAACTTCATGCTCTACCACCGACTGGGTCTCCAGGAACTGCAATGCTTTAATTGGCTTCATTCTAGAATCAGGGAATGCTTTCTGTCAGAAAATATAATAAGTGTTCCATGCAAAGGAGTTTGATTTTATAAACAGAAAAAAGCGGGGGACGGGGACCGCAAAAAGAAAAAAAAAAGATCGGTCATTTTAAAATTATTTTCCTTGTAAGGCTGGAAAAGGGAGGCAGAGCAATAGAAAACTAACTGGTTAATATCAGGTTATTTTATGCTCCCTTTCTTGTGACAAAAGCAAGTAGAAGAAATTTCACTATCAAGCCAAATGCAACTGTCTGCTTTCTTGGGAGATGAACAGTTTCAGCCTGGTAGCATGGAACATTTTCATGAGTGAGTCCATTTGGATGTTTAACTTGGTCTCTTGAAGCCTAGTGCATGATGGACTTAGTCCTGTCATTTTTATTTAACGTCACCCTAAATGTGATTTGATTTTTAAAATACTTAGAGGCATTGTACTTACTCACAGGACGTCAACCAAGGGCATAAATTTCATAGTTAGAATTTCATGCCTTTGCCATTACAAATGGCCCTGGCATAGTGCTAACATTTGTAATGCCCCAGTGTAAGTAAAGCTACCTGACCCTCTGAGGAGAGTTAGGTCTGATTTCTAGGAAAGCAAAAAAAGGACAGATGATACTGACTAAGATGAGGAGAAAGGAGTCTAAGAAGGGAAGGAAGGGTTTCTCCAAGAGGATTCTCAACTATTCTGAGGGCCTGGAAGTCAGACATCTTTCAAGACAAAGAGATGACTAGTGGAACTAAAATCTTTAGCCTCAGAAACAAGAGAAACAAAAATCCAAATGCCATAAAAACACAAGAGAATTCTATCTCTGGTAATGAAATGCCCTCAAAAGACATCTATCTTTATTCTTGTTTGTGATCCCCAAATAAGTTCCAGTTGCTTATTATACATTGAGATTGGCCACTGATCATAGCCTGCATTCTCATTGTTTACGAAAAGGAATTAAACCCCAGATTGTGAAACACTGGTGAACAAACCAACTTAGCCTACATTTTCAAAACAAGCTCTTGTGACAATTACAGATGGCCAAGATGGTGAAAGTGAAACCAAATAGGACAGAAAGGACAGACTCTCCAGCCCCCTTCCTAAAAGCAGGGCAGCTGAAGGGGAAACCAGCCTCCTCTGCCGGCTCTGGCTCCTGCTTCACTGCCTGAATGACAGGTCTCATCAGCAAGGATTATGTGAAAAGAAGTGATTTCAATTCCTCCTTCCAGAGTGTGAGGGCTTTGGCAAGGTCACTGGATAGATCACACACAGGCCTCTCAGAGTCCTGGCCAAGCATTTGTGAGAGACAGAACGGCCCATTTTAAATGTACAGGTTGGTCTCACTGTGCTGGATCCAGGAAAGCCCGGAGGTGGTGGGCTTATTGTTGTCCTTGTGGCTATTGCAGCTCCCACCAACATCTTTCTTTGCCTCCCAGTGTTTTTGTGAGACAAAGGACCCAGCTGAGACTTCCACAAAAGAAGAATGCAGGGAAAGGGGAGAGAATACCTTGTGCAAGAATAGCTTGGAAGGAGCCAAAAGTGGAAAAGGAAGTCTAATTCTGTCCTAGTCCAGGGGAAAAAAGTTTTTTGAGAAATGTAAACAAATCAGGAAATCCTGGCACTTACTCCAGTTCCGATCTGGGGAGACGCTCCGGTCCTTTCCCGAGGAGGGAGCTGCTGTTTCTGAATGAAATCCAGATAGAATTATTCAATGGGCCCTGCCAGCCTCATAGTTTCCAGCTTTCCTTTTGCCTATGGCATGGCTTAAACCTTAAAATAATGATAATAAAAAAACATATGCATGTTATTAACTCTCCATATTCAAATGGAAATCCAATGCTATCATAAATCTCTCTTTTCTAATGTGAATTCCTTTCTCCGGCATGAAGCTGCAGGAAAGCCATTGTATCTGAGTAATCTAAACTTGAAAGAGAATTTTTGTTAAGCCAGTTATGATAGGGGAAACATGTTTTTCACTGAGTTGAAAGATTAAAGTTGGTTGTAAAAAGGGGTGGGGGACTGAGGGAGAATTGTTGGTTGCTCAACTAATGATTAGATACAGAACTTCAAGGACAAATTAAGAGGCACCAAAGAAAAGAGTCGTGTAGATAAGTGAAAACAGTTCCAATGATATTAAATAAAAGATGCATGGTTTATCTTAGGTTGTAATCTCCCTTCCCATATCATCTCCATCCAGTAATACCGTCCACCCCACTGTGTATTCCCAGCAGATTCCAAATTCCCGCGGGTCAGCAGACTGGGGCACCCCTTGTTCCCTTTCTCACTGCTAAAAATCAGCTCCCTCCTCCTCCTCTTTTTCTTCCCCCTTCTCCTTCATCCTCCTCTTCCCTCTTCTTTGTCTTCCTCCTCCTCCTCCTCCTTCTTTCTCTGCTTTTGCTTTTTACCTCAGTGTGTCCACGAATGAGACTTTGACCAAGAACCAGGTGGATGTGAGATGAAGAAGAGATAACAGTAGTCTAGTCATTTCCCTTTTCTCTTTTTGAAAATAGGTTGTGAAATGTGGTTTATTTCAAATAAATTTTACCCCATACCGCATGCCCTTCAGATCAACTCCCACTATTGTTTTTTTTTTTTTTTTTGATTTGTCATTTCTCCCACTCTAGTGCCTCTCTTTCCCTCTTATGCCCAGAGGTCCCAAGGTCCTTCATTTCAAAGATCAGTATTTTGAGTATAGACTTGATCTGAGCAGCAGCCACAAGAATCTATCTGTGGCCAGAGGGGGAAGCTCAGTGGTAGGGGTGTACTTTCTGTGCACAAGGCCGGAGGTTCAATCACCACGAGGAAAGGGGTGAGAGAAGGAGGAGAAAAGAAAGGAATGTGTTTTAGAGGTCTATAGGAAACAAATTTGCAGAGCTTCGTCAAGCCCTGATACCAGGAGAAGCTCACAAACAGGATACAAGTTTCTCTGGTGACTCTTGAGAAAGGCTGAGGTCTGTGACAGGCCTGCCCTCCGAGTTCCCAGCCCCAGCCCTGTCAGGGGTGTGTTTGCATGAAAACCACCAGAAATGAACAGGCTCAGGGCTTTTAGTCTCAAGGCAAAAGCTTTCTCATTTGGCACCGAGGAACACAGGGCAAGAGTACACTAAAACTATTTCTCTTTATAAATACAAAACATTCTCTCTTCCCTAAAAGAGAATTTGATCAAAAGAAACACTGAAATTGAAAATAAAACTTGAGGCAGAACTGGATTCACACAGGTATACTATGAAGGATTTAAATACACACACACACATGGCTACAGTCAATGGATTACCAATATTTTGAGCTAAAAGGATAAACCTTAGAATCATCTTAGCAAAAACACCAGGATCAACCTTTCTAGCAGGGTACTGCATGATCACCACCCCATGCACCAATTTCTCTCTGATCTCTTCCTTAGCAAATGTTCAGCCGTCAAGACAGAAAGCTTCATGCCCTTTGTGGATTGTTCAGAGATTTATGACACCTATAGAAATGTTCGCTGAGTCTGTCTGTGCGAGGCTTTTGGCATCTGTCTCCATTGTTAGCAGAGCTAAGAAATCATCACTCTCTCTCCGTGGCCAGTCTTTTCTCTCTAGATAACATAACCTGGAGAAAAGTAAAGCTGTCTCTGAGCATCTGCTGGAAATCAGTTTTGTGGTCAGGTGTGTACACTTGCCTGTTGAGTGATAGTGGTGTCAGCTGAGGGGAGGGAGAGACAAAGGAACAAATCAGCTGGATGTGTTCAGGATTGAAAGAGGAACTATACGCAGCTGTCCCTAGTGCAATTCATTTTCTGGGTCAGCAGGATGGTGGTAGGTGCTTCATTCACTGCCGCCCGGTGCTCCGGCCTGGTGGACCAGGAGTGTCTTCCCCGGAATACACAGAGAAGGGAAGCAGGTGCTTCAACTCCCCAGCATCTGGTTTAGATGACCACAATGCTGAGAGCACCTGCAGCCAGTATTTCAGCCAAGTCTGGCCTCCCATTGTATTCAACTGGATTTCTGCTTTGAGCAAGAAAAAGGCATTGTTTATCAGATTTGCCAAAGGATCTCCAGGGAGGTGGGTAGAGACAGGATAAACAAACCTAAAACAAAGCACTGGGGAGCGGGGGGACCTTGATGATTTGTGACTATCCAAAGTAATCTTTCAACCTGACAGAGAATAAGGAAACCTGGTGGGGTGGGGGGGGAGACAGCCAAACATTAGCAGAGAAACTAAAAGTGTCTCAACTGTTTTCGGAAAGAACTGACATTGGGTAATCTTGTCCAAAATTCTTAGGCTGATGCAGGAAGCAAATTTGCAAGTCTGGAAAGACTTAACCAGTGGACCATCAGGGTCCATTGTGTGCAGGATTTTGTGATACAGGATTTAACAGATGAATAGACACTATCCTGTGCCAGAAAAACCTCATGAAGAAGATAGGTACTACTTCTTATGGACCAACGATTCCACCTATGGGCAGGGCAAGAACATTGATCTGACAGCATACTGCAACCACAAGGCCGAAATATTGGAAACAAAATAAAATGACCAAACTTACTTCCAGGGACTCAGAACATAGCTTAGCCACACTAGTCCCAGTGTGGTCTGCTCGTAAATATTCTGGGGTCCCTTCGTTTTCTTTCCTTGGTATAGAGCGCCAACTAGTGGAAACCTGGAGAACTGCAACAACGAGAACCCATGTATGTGAAAGGTGACCCCAGGTTTCCCCACAGGACAGAGCCTCTGAGATCTTACAGAGCTGAGGATGCGGTGCTCAGGAGGAGGCAGGAGATGAAAAACTGCCTGATTCTTGACTACTTCAGGGGTAAAAGGCAAATTGGTCCTGATGAAAACAGGTACCACCTCTTGCCATTGAAATGAGTCAACAGCTAATTTGAGAAAGGAATATATTTCTTGCGTTCAGAGTTTATTCCTCTTAAAGATCTTTTCAAAAGAAGGAGGATGGTACCCTGTGACACAGAATTGCACACATTGGAGGAAAAGGACGTGGTTTCACAAGTTAAATGCGAATGTAGTTATGATATCATCGCTGTCAGATCTGCTTCTGGGTCCTGTATGGGAGTGAATGAGGAGGGTGGAGAAGAGCAAGTAGAACATGGCAAGAAAAAGACAAAGCACTGCCCATGAGAGCAAAACGCAGACGCCCCAGAACGTGCTTTATCCTAGAAGGACTAAATCTTGAGGGTTGTTGAGTGTCTCATTTTCTTTATTTGTTGGTTACCTATCCATCTCAAGAAATCTTATTCTTGTAGGGTTTTTTTTTTTTAAGAAGTTGTAGCTCCCTTGCCAAAAAATAGCCAATAAAATCAGGTGGCCCTGGAAAGGTTATAAAATGCAAGATGAGCTCATCAGACAAAGGGTAGTCTGTGTGCGGAACAAGAGTTCATGGGCAGGCTTCAGGGATTTCGTGGAACTGCCTAAAAAGATGTACTCCTGCATGCAGGTGTGTGTGTGTGTGTGTGTCTGTGGTGTGTGTGTCTGTGTCTCTGTGTGTGTCTGTGTCTCTGTGTGTGTCTGTGGTGTGTGTGTGTGCGCGCGCACACATGCTATATTCTATGTTTTTCTATATTCTATGGCAGATTCTCAAATGGGCCTTAATACCACTCCCAGAAAGCACAAGAAATATAACTCTCCTGGAATATGCATACAGACAAAATCCAGTGACATTTTAATGGAGGTCTTCAGAGCAAGCTTAGGCTTCCTAGATCTCTGATTTTTAAGAAAAGCCAACCCAATATATCAAACTATGTCAGCACAGAGTGAAGCAGATAAAAACGTACCTCACGCTTCACACGGTGACCCTTCAGACAGAATTACAAGAAGTTTCCTGTTGTGTCTGCCACTAGAATTAAGGGGGCTCTGCTGTAAGCACCAAACAAAGTTCATTCTGTTCTTTAGCAGCTTTGCACACCAGCTTTCTACAGAATGAATTAAACAAATAAGATGCTTTATGCTGACAAATCTAAAGCAGTAACAATGTTTGTTTGTTTTCCTGCCATTGGTTAAGGGGTGCAAAACAGAAAACAATGTTTAACTTTTGGAGTTGAAGGTTTAAGGCTCAGTTGTTATCAGAATTAAATCATGAAGACAGAGCTTTTAATATCACTTAATATTTGTGGTGGTTTTTAAATACACTCTGCAGCCCTTCGCTTCCATCCGAAAATGTTTGTTTCAGTACTACTTATTGGAAGATTATTAAGCCTCTAGAGTTCAAGGATAACCAGAGCGATACTGCGCTGGTGCTATCTAACTTAGTAATTTACTTTATGGCATCGACTTTCGCATAGATTTCATTTAACAGGTGACTTAGTTGTAAAGAAAAGCCGTTACAGTGATGGTCTGTCCGATCTTCTCCTCCCAGCAAGGCAGTTAATTGTGTAAGAGGGGTATGAGCAAAAACCAGAGAACACTTGAATTATGTCTAAAGAATCTTGCTGTTGAAGGCACGTGGTCCTCTGTCCTTACCCTCTTCCTTCTGGGCTGTGACTCCCCGCTCTTGCCCCCCACACAGGCATAACTGTGTTAAAGTTCATGAAAAACAACATACAGACAGCTACTTTAAGAAATCAGGAAAAACTTGCCTCCACCTTTTGGTGGGGAAGAAGATAATTTTCTATTACTTCAGAGACTGAAAGGAATTTTTATGATTGATAGAAATCTCTGTGTCCTTCCTTATTAGAACAATCAAACTGAGGTCTTTCAGGAAAAAAAAAGTTTTGTTTGGCATCTTAAAAAAAAAACTTACTCCCCTAAGAAGACCATTTTAACAGCTCTTTCAAATATTATAACCACAAACTGTTCAGCGAGACAAAAATGAAAGTAGGCCACTTAGACGTTTTCATCTAAACTAAAGCAAATGCCTAGACCTAAAACCATCGGGAGTTAACCAGCTACTAAATGCAGTTTCTTTCAAATTAAGAAGGAAGCATTTTAAATATTGCATCTAAATTTGTCAGCTTTGTTTTGCAGGATATACAGATTATGGTATTCGTTTCTTCCCCTTAGGATCACACTGCCCTTCCTGCCTGAGCAGTGAAACCCCAGACTTGGCCTTGGGCCAGCTGCCTTTCAGCGTCACATGATTAAGGATCCGTGGAGGTGCTGTTTAAACGCGAATTTTCCAGGCTCCATCACCAGGCAATGCCACAGCAGTTGGGGCACGTTTGACTCATGCGATTTTAAAAAGGAAGACGGGGGAGAAAAGCTTCCAAATATCTATCAAAGTGAAAATTAGTGAAGACGAGGGTATTCGTCTGACTTTGGGGTGTCGAGGAGTCAAATATACACATTATCTTATAAGACTTCTTAGCTAAAGCAAATCTCTGTGTGGGTTTAGAAAAGGATAAGCCAGTCTCCAAATAAAGGGGTTCTTCACGCTTCCCATGGTAGGTTAACATCTCAGAAGTAAAAGATGCCCACTTGCACCTTTTCACTTCTAAAGGTTTCCTAAGCACTGTCCAGAGCCAGTATCAAACCTGGTTAAATAAACCCCCAAAAACCATAATGTACGGGCACACGTGTGTGTGTGCACACACATATATATCACACACCAAAAAAAAAAAAAAGGAAAGAAGAAAAAAGAAGGAAGAAAGAAAAAAAAGCTAAAATCTGTATTTCCCTCAGGCTGTACACTCATTCTAAGCTCACTATAGGTTGAGACATGCAGGTGAAAATAATAAGGTCAGCTCATCAGTGCATTTTGGAGGCAGGCCATACCACCACCCAAGACTAGCTGTGCTGGATCTAGCAGGTTGCAAACATTTTTCAATAATATCAGCTCTGCTCTAGCGTAGCGTGTGATGTCTGTTGAATATGCAACAACAAAACAATTGGAGGGCTTTTCCCTCGTTTCACAGAACCACTTCAACAGCTACAAAAACGCGGAGCATCCATGCACGGTCAGCTCTCACTCAGCTGCAATTGTGTTCCCAGCTCTACCCAGAGCTTTAATTTCTAATGATTTTGGAAGGCATTGCACTGTGTTTAACCTCATGTCATTCTCTTAGCACATTGATAGATCAGCTAAATCTAAACGATAATGCTCCATGATAATGTGTGCTAAGGACTGAACAAGTGGCCTATGATGTTTAAAGTATCAGTGAAAATCTACCAAGTAGGCAGTGATATAAAGATAATAGTCTGAGCAGGCACTTTTCCTGTCTTCTCTCTTCTTAATTAATTCCTTCTTAATGATGTTTTAACTTTGGTTATTTTCAAATAACTTTCCACTGTGACTTTTCTCCATGATTTCTCCATGAACAAAAAGTACTGAGTAAAATAGTCTTAATTTCCCTGTGATAAATACCCATTGGGAGCATTACTTTAAAAAAAAATGGATAGCTTTCCTACTTACATACCAACTTGGAGCTGGTGACATTTTTTTTTCTTCCAAATTGACTTTTTACATAGTCCAGGTTTGATATCCCTCCTTTTATATGACCAAATGAGGGACTTGCACTGTTTGTTGGTCTGGTGTGTCTGATTAGCTCATGGGCCTGCTTTTCTCTGATATAACCTGGATAGGTTATGTGTCTTTGACTTAATTTAATGAGTTTACAGGTGACAATTTTTTATTAGTGATATTAATTCATCAGGTGGTTGTGTTGTGCAACTGGGAGTTGTTTACTTTTTCAATAAGTTTCATTTTCTGACATTTTGCGGTTGTCTCTTTGTACAAATGATCAGGTCAGTCTGCCTCAGCATTTGTATCAAATAGAGCAAACTATTTTATAATGCTGTTTTATAAAATGGGCTCACTGAGGGTAGAAAGCAGTGTGAAAGCCACTGTTCTATACCACATCAGGTGATTCCCAGGAAGCCATGGTCTGCTCTGTATGAATACTAATACCACCTTTAGATGTTTTAGAAATGTTTCTCCATATTTCACTAGAATTAATAATTTGGACTCTTCTGTCTTGCAATTTGTACAAAATCCTGTTGAAAGAAAATAAAAGCTGGACAGCATGGTGGTACAATAAATCTCTAGTACCAGATACTCTGAAGGCTGAGGCAAGAAGACCCATAGAGTCCAGGGGTCCAAGGATAGCATGGGTGACACAGTGAGACCCTGTCAGAGAGCAAAGGTGAAACTCAGCAAATCCCGTGGGTGTGAAATTTTGAGTTTTAACTGTACTTTTTTAATCAATAAATAACTATTTTTTATTATTTTGAAGGTAGTGAAATAGAACAGAACAAAGCCAGCTGAGACAGTGCGGTGAAATTGGTATAGAACGTCACAACAGGTTACCGGGAAAACACTAATAGGTGCCATAGTATATCTTGTTATCTTCACAATAGTTATTCTTTCAACCAGGTATAGCAAAATCAAACCAAATACAGAACATCATGGAACTTATCAAAACAGAATATTGAATAGAGCAATACAATTAATCAGAACAAAGCAAAACAGTGATAACAATATTTGCCTTCAAAGAGATGGTAGAAGGAAATCCTCATTTGTTATATTGCATATGGTCAACCTCCCAAGAGATGCTCAGACCTCTGGCTTCCATTTGCTAACGGAGGTGGGGAGTGAGGTGATGGGATGTTTGATTCTCAGCCTGCGTGCTGATAGGCTCACGACTGCTTACCAGGGAAGCAAGTGGGTTGCTGGGTTTCCCAGCACCCTAAGTTCCAACATGGTGTGGGTCTCAGGAGACACTGACTGGTTCTCCCCTGAGTGGCCACCTCAATAGATAACTTTTTAGGAAATTAATACCAAAAGGCAAAGCGAAGGACTGCATTAAACAGGTTGGTCACAATGACATACAGGGCAAGTTACTTCTCCATGAATAAATGCAAATTAGACTCAACAAGGCTCTGGGTATGGTCAGCAGCAGATGGAAATATCAGTTATGTTTGTTAAGGCCAAACCACTTTTAGAATTCTGGCCCCCATCTATATTCCCTTTACTTAGTTTTAAGCAGACATGCCATTATTACCTGATTCCTAGGTTGTATTTTATAAAATTTGTTTTTATTGGGTTTTTTTTTTTGCAATATACTTGGGAAGGAAGCCAAAATGTTAACATTGACATCAATAAAAAAAAAATGTGAATGCATTAAAGGAAAGAGAGAAAAAAAAGAAAGAGAAACTATTTCATATGTGTAACCATATTGTCATCATTAAAATAGAGCTATAGTAAAATAAGAATGGCACACACATGTATTCAATCATGTTTATCACAAAAATATGCCAAATTCCCACTTAACATGTCACACTAGTCATTATTTTGAACTCACCTAAAATGGCTTCTTACTTAGGTTTTTGGACTTGCTCATGTAATTTGAGTAGTTACAGACATTTATTTTCTAATAAGAATTTTTGCATCTTTGGTATCATTGTGATGTAATTTCTCTTAATTTTCACTAAGATATGTTCACAGTTTGATACTTTCCTGCAACCGTAAAAGTAAGCTGCATATGAATTGTGGTATCAGGGAACTTTGAAACAACTTTCTATTACTAAAATATTTCTTCCACAATTATAATTATTTAGATATGTATTGAGCTAAAATTGGGTTTATGAAATCAGCATATTTTTATAGGTCACATATAATTGTGAATAGTTCTCAAAATAAGTAAATAATTGTTAGAACTTTGTTTCATATCCCTTCAAATAATATTGCAAAGAAATTTTCTTGCATGGGCCAAACAAAAGTGACTTTCCTATTCATCTATTTCTCCTTTTCCAATTTCCAGAGATAAGAAAAGACCTTACTTAACAATGGCTTGCTTCCCTTTGGGAGCTGATAAAGCAATGCAGAGTTTGCCTGCTGATAGACGGGGCTCCCATAACAAGCAGCAAAACCTGGGTGGCCTGTGGCAATAGAAACTTACTCTGTCACCGTGTTGGGGGCTTGGATCTGGAAATCAAGACATTGTCAGGACCACATTGTGTCTGGCAGCCCCAGGGGAGAACCCTCCTAGCCTCTTCTAACTTCTGGTGGTGTTTGCCAGCAAACCTTGCTGTTTATTGGCTTGTAGCTGCTTCTCTTGTCACACAGCCACCTCTTCCTGTGTGTCTTCAGAGGGACATCAGTCCCATGGATTGAGGCCCACCCTAATGACCTCATTTTCTAAATAAGGTTGCATTTGGAGGTACGAAGGGTTAAAACCACAACATATCTTTTTTTAGTGTGTCAGACAATTAACTTGTCGATTACTATATTTCTCGTCTTAGAAAGATACCTTATGTTTCAAGACAGTTAAAAATAGAATTCGTTTATAAAGCTGATGGCAGGAAGAAGAATCTGGATGGTAAACCTAAAACTGTAATCTTTTTCTTTAAAAAGTAAATAGTATCAGGTGAAATATATGAGATTAGTAAAGATATTCCACATTTTTCACCCATTCCACTTAAAATGCTAAGGTTATATATTCTAATTGATAAATTAATGAAATAAAAAGACAATAAGGAAATTTCAAAACTCCTGGGAAACAAAGGAAACATAGGCAAGAAAGCTAAGCACAGTGGTGCATATATGTAATCCCAGCACTTGGGAGTTTGAGAGAGAACAATTACCAGGAGTTCAAGGCCAGCCTGGACTACTTATTAAGACACTTTGTTTAGGGCCCTAGATACAGCTCAGTGGAGCAAGCATGAGGTTGTGAGTTCAATCCCCAGTTCAAGAAAAAAAAAAAAAAAAGACCTTCTGTTTAAAAACAGTGAAAGAGACGGAGAGAGAGAGAGAAAGAGAGAGAGAGAAATAAGGCAAGAAGGTAGGTAGGAAAAAACAAAAAGGAAATAAAATTTCACATAAATCAATTTTGTAACTTTTAATTTTTAAAAATTAACAAAATATGTGCATATATTAGTATCTAAAAGTATTTTTTCTCAGTACCATGAGCACATTGTTTTTATTTAAGTCACTTTACTGCATTTTTTTTTCAGTAAAAGAAATCATATCTATTTTCCAAAAAAAGAATTCCAATAATACTGCAGGTTTTAAAGGAGCCATTGTCACAGACTTTGGAAGTGACATAGGATAACCCCTCTGATAAAGGTAAATTTAGGAGTTCCAAACTTCAGAACCTCCCAAGGAAAATACAAAAACTTTCAGTCATGTCCCTGTTATTAAAAAGCTAAAGTAAACCTGATATTCAGTAGAAAACAGTAAGAAAAAGATTAAAATTCCTTATAACACTGTTCTTGAAAAAAAAAATCGCCACTCCTCTAAGTCCTATGTCTTAATTCAGAGAGGAGTGGCCATTGTGTAACATAAATTGATTTTTACTTTTGCCACTGTGAGTTTCGTAACAAGAATACATTTCATATTTTCAAATCCAACACAACTGATAAAGAAATGGAACTCGTTTAAGCAGCATCATTTTAATTATTTTCCTGCAAAGGTCAATGAGGTATTTACAAACAAAGAAAAAGTTTTCAGGAACAAATAATGGTTTTTGTATTTTTAGATAGGCTAAAAATAGCAAGCCTCCCACCTCCTTAATTTCTGAGAGAGTCTCAAAAGATTGCTTCCTCTGTGTTAGCACTGCGTAAGTACCACACTCACATAAACATCATTAAAGCATTGCATCTGAAGAGAACCTGAAATTTCACTGTCATTATTACAGTGAATAGTTCATGAGTTACAAGTAACAGAAACCCAATTCAAAAGTACTGCAGAAAAAATTTGGGGGGGGGGACTTATTGGCTTATGTAAAAAAATCCAATGCGATTTAATTCAGAATTCAGACACCATCGCCAGCACTGTGTTATACACTGCTTAGGCCTCCTTTTCCTCGGTGTTGGCTTTATTCTTAGGTCAGACGTGGCTGAAAGATGACTGATCGCAGACCCGAGAATTACATTCTTCTAGATTTAAATCTGCCTACAAGAACAAATTTCATCCCAGCATTCCTAGAGAAAGTCCAAAATTTATTTTGATTGGTCAATTTTAGATCATCATTTCACCCCTGAGCCAAACATGTGACCAAATTAAACCTTGCTCATATGCTCCATCCTTAGAATCATGCCATAAAATTGAAAGAAGTATGGATTCTAAGCAAAAGTGACTTCCCAATAGAAAAGAATAAGTGAAATTTTCTCCATCTGCTGATGGCATGATCTCATATATACAAAGCCCTAACAACTCCAACAAAACAGCAAAACTGAAAAAATATTAGAACTGATAAATGGATTCAATAAGTGAGCAAGATAAAAAAAGATCAACATACAAATGTTATTAGCACCTCGGTATACTAACAATGAACTATTTGCAAAAGAAAATAATAAGATAGTCTCACAACACCATTAAAATAATTTGCTTAGGAATAAATTTAATCAAAGACGTGAAGAATCTCTATGCAGAAAAACATTAATCACAGGTAAAAGAAATTCAAAATAACACAAATAAATTGAAAGATATCCCCATTCGTGGGTTGGAAGAATTAATATCGTTGAAATGCCCAAATTGGTTGGTAGATCCAATTCATTTCCTATCAAAAAAGGAACAGAAAAAAAGATCATAAAACTCATAAGAAACCACAAAAGTCCCATACAGCCAAAGTGATCAAGCAAAAAGAAAAAAACAAAAAGGCCTCACACTACCTCACTTCAAAATATATTACAGAGCTATACTAATCAAAACAATATAGTACTAATATAAAAACAGAAACGTTAATGGGAAAGATAGAAGAGGAATATATTTGTATACCTAGTGGCCAATTGATTTTGAATAAAGGTGCTAAGAACACACAGGGGAAAATTATTTTCTCTACAGAAAATGAAATTGAGGGAGGGAAAGAATAAGGGGTGAAGACGAGGAATTGGGATGTATTAGGTACATGTACCAACTCCACTCAAGGGACACAAAAGTTATATACTGTAAACATGTTCAAAAAAGGAAAGGGGTCAGAAGATGTGTGGAGAGGGGAGGAAGAAAAGAGAAAGGAATGAAAAAGTAATTGAGATGTTACATGTACACATCACTCCACACTAGGAATATAATCCTTACATGCTACACACATGTACTAGTAAACCAAAATTTTTAAAACTATATTGAGAAAACTGGATACACACAAGCAGAGAAATGAAATCAGACCTTTATCTCATCCCTCAAAGAAGAATCAACTCCAACTCCAAATAGATTAAAGAATTAAATGTAAGATTTAAAGCTATGTAATTACTAAAAGAAAACTCTAACACATTGGTGTGGGTGGCGATTTATTGGATGCAACCACAAAAGTACAGGCAACAGAAGTAAGAACAAAGACATGGGCTTACGTCAAATTTAATATTTCTGGAACTAGGATGTGTAGCTCAGTGGTAGAGTGTTTGCCTGCCACGCATGAGGCCCAGGTTCAACTCCAAGCATGAAAGGAAAACAATAGTTTCTGTACAGCAAAGAAAACAATTTACAAAAATTCAGACTACCAACTGGAAGAAAATATTTTCAGATCACATTAGATAAGGAGTCAATGCCCAAAATATGTAAAGAACTCAAAGTCTCACTAATTAAAAAAAAGCAGATAGCTTGATTTAAAAATAGTCCAAAACCTTAATAGAAATTTCTCAAAAGAAGACACACAGAAGGCCAACAGGTATATGAAAACAATGCTTCACAACACTAACAATCAGGGAAACACAAACCCAAACCATAGTGAGATATCACATCCGAATACTCTTATGAAAAAAACAAAAGATAAGTTTTGATGCAGATACGGAACAAAGAAAACTTTTGTATGGTGTTAACAGGACTATAAATCAGTATGGCTATTTTGGAAAACGATTTGGAGGTTACTCGAAAAACTACAAATGAGATTACCATGTGGTCCAGCTGTAGCGTTTTCAGGAGTGTCTTCAAATGAACTTCAATCAGTTGTGTGGAAGAGATATCGGTTGGTTGTTGCATTATTTTCAACAGCCAAGATATGGAAATAGCCAAAGTGACCATCCATGGGTGAGCAGTTTAAAAAGAAAGTGGAATATATACACAACACTCTACTACTCAGTCTCTAAAAAGAAGGACCTTCTGTTGTTTGTGACAACATGGACGAATCTAAAAGATATGCTCTTCAAAATAAGCCAGGCACAGAAAGAAAAATATGGCATGATCTCACTTACACATAGAATACAAAAAGGGAAACTTACAGAAAGAAGTACAGATCAGAATGGTGGTCACCTAAGACTAGAAATGGGGAGGGCAGGGAGATGGATGATTTTGGACAAAGTGCATGCAGTTTCAGTTAAACAGCAAGAACAAGTTCTGGTGAGCTATTGCGCAGTTACTACAGTTAAAAATGCATAGCATCTTTCAGAATTGCTGAGTGAATTTTAAACATTTTAACCATAAAGAAATAGGCCCATCAGGGGATAAATATGTTAATTAACCTGATTTGATATATTAATACACAACACTATATCCCAGAAAATATATGATTTTATCAGTTAAAATAAAACTTTTTTTTAGCTAGGTGTGATGGCACATACCTATAATCCCAGCACTCAAATAGACTGGGGCAGGAGGATTACAAATTCATGCCCGGTTCAAAGGGCTGGGAATTTAGCTCGGTAGCCTAAGCACCTGCCTGGCAAGTGTGAGATCATGAGTTCAAACCCCGGTATCACCAAAAAACAAAAAAAAAGTGGGGGGCTGGAGATGTAGATTAATGTGAAGGTCCTGGGTCCTACGTTCAATCTCCAGTAGTACAAACACACACACACACACACACACACACAGGAAAACTAGGACTATCAATTTGTTGGGAATCATAGCAAAATCAAAATGATAGGAATATCCATCAGAGAGCAAAATTGTGCCCCAATCACTTTGGTTTTTTTAAACTAAATAATACTTTCACATTTTGCTTTGGATTATTAAGCTGGTAAATCGAGTCAAACCTAAATGGCCATTTAGGAAATCCCACAGGCTTTGTTCTCAAATTATTCTGGAGCTGTTCCATACACACAGTTCTACCAAACCACAGCATTTGAGCTCACAGGCTGTGAAACCCTCCACCACCTTCAGACTACATGGGAAGAGGCTCCTGGCATGTAGGTCTAAGAACCCACAAATGAAAACATTGATGCAATGCACTATGGAGCAAGTTCAGCACCTTGAGTTGCATGGGAAATGAGCAGGACTGGGGCCAGCTAAAGGGACACAGGTGTGGCATCTCCAGAGGAGCCCACATACTTAAATCCACAAGCAGCCATATTCTATTCAAGCTGCATTCCCCAGGTGGTCCTGCGAACAAAGCTTCCTGTCATAAAGCTATTGCTCAGTACAAGGCAAACGTATTGTGAATGCCAGGTTCAAAACAGTTCATTGAAAAGTTCTTGGTGAAGTAATTAAAGCAAGCTGAGCTTTGGGAAATCCTCCAGGAGGGAGCTCATTCTGAGAACAGTTTCCCAATTCACATGTTTCATAAGCCAAGGGTGAGCTTAGCTCAGATGAACAGCACACACACACACACACACACACACACACACACATACCTCCACAAACTGCGGGATTAAAAAGCAGAATTGAGGTTAGGACTAGGCCATAGTAGATGGGAAGTGGCTTAAAGAAAACTAGATCTTTTGTCTCTAAAACTGTCTATTGGATTGTTTTGCTTGATTGCAACTACTTGTATCTCCAGATTGATATCTGTATGAGAAAGATTGCAGGTAAATTTGCCTGCTTACCAACCACACAGCTCGGCTTTTTTACCCCTCTGGGCAAATAAACAAAAAAAAATCATATGTGTTTCAAGTGAATGAGAGGCAAGCGGAATTTTGTTTCCTATTAGTCTGAAAATAGCAAAGCAAGATAAAGTAAAATGGGATCATTGTTCTTAGAGACTTTTAAAGCAGAATGGATAAACACCCATGATCTATCCTATAAACTCCCTGCTCCCTCAGGTAGGTCACCAGAAACAATTTTTCAAAGTCCCTTCAATCCTGTCACTCAATGTGTGTGTCATATATGTGGTGTATATTTTATTTTCTCTGATTTGTAGAGATTGCCTCATGATACGTGTGTCAATCTCCTGTAATTCAGCACGGTACTACAAACCTAGAGGCTTAAAACAACACAAATTTATTTCCTTACAATTGGAGAGCAGAGGTCCAAATGATGTCCAGGTGTCAGCAAAGCCCTGAGGAGAAGATCTGTTCTCCCGCCTTTTTCATCTTCTAGTGGCTGCCTGTGGCACCTGGTTTATGTCCTCTTCTCTTCCTTCAAGACACATAATTCATCTCTGATTCAAAGACCACATGGGCTTCTCCTCTGATCTGACTCTGGCATCCCTCGTCTCTGGACTAGATGATGATGACTAGTCAACCTGAATAATCCAAGATAATCTCCCCATCTCATAATTCTTGTCTCAGTCACATCACCAGTCCCTTCTGCACATAGGACATTTTCAAGTTTCAGCAGTTTGGACATAGGGGCATTCTGGATGCTTTCATTCAACCCACTACAGTTCTTCTTCAGAAAATGAGATTCATGTCACTCTGTGACATTGTTTTCTGTTTTCAAATAAAAGAATACAGGTCTACATGTGCTAAACACTACTAGGAACGATGATGTTTTCAAAATAACACCCTTACGGAGATTATAACCAAGTTGAGAAGATGTATTAGTGAGCAGATTAGAGAAGTATTAAATAGCAAATGGATTTTGATGTGTGCTGTTATTGAGCACCAGTATGTGAGGTACAAGCAGGAAAATGGAAATGAGGTATAGTTCCAATCCTGCGTTACTAGTTTGAGTCCACCCGGGGGAAATAAAGATGGGAGAAAAGTCTTGTGTTTATAAAGACTAAAACTGTATACACACAATTATCTTATAGATTGCATTAGATTGGAGTCATACAATGGGAAAAGCAGCCAACTGGTAAGGTCCAGAAATCTGGACTTTTTCTACAATTTGGATAAAGCTTGGCCGTGTATCTTTGGAAAGAACACATCACTTTTCTGATTACTCTGAATTTTGGCAACTTCCTGGTTTTAATAGTCTATGAATTTGCTAACTACCTTTTAATGAAGAACTGCTGTTGGTTCTGGAGTTGATGTTGAACACAAGCCTAAGAACTGAAGAGACAGAGAAAACCTTCAAGACTGTTCAGGAGCAGACAAAAAAAAGCAGGTAGCAGGAATGATCACAGCTATCATGAGATACTGTGGTATATAAAGAACAGAGTGGATTCATAAAGGTTGAGCTGCTGTGGAAACGCTGTGTGTCCACT
The DNA here is from genome assembly GCA_004027455.1 of Hydrochoerus hydrochaeris. NCBI lineage: Eukaryota > Metazoa > Chordata > Mammalia > Rodentia > Hydrochaeridae > Hydrochoerus > Hydrochoerus hydrochaeris. The sequence continues at coordinate 53,245 of PVLA01004992.1, read as the reverse complement.
TGTGCTAAAACTTACTTTTCTGGAACAACCAATATATTTTTAGCTTGGCTCCACTGTAATACACAGTGTGAAACTTGTCATATTTATATGTAGCACTCTTGGCCATGGAGATGTCCAAACCTAAGAAATGTGTTATTTCCTGGAGATAAACTCCTAAATAAAGACAGGGTCTGGCACCGAACACTAAGTTGTTTAGCTAATGCCAAAACAGTCTAGAAAATTCATTAGAAAAATAACTTATTTTAACTGATACCCTTTAAATTTATTTCAAGATCCATTTCCCAGTCAAGGTGGCTGTGAGAAAGTACATCTTGACCTAGTGGGGTATAAGTCTTAACTCTAGGTGACACGTTTAATTTTCCAATATCCCAACTCCAAAGCATCGCTGAACCTGTTTTGTTCTCCCTGGAGTGAATGAGGGTCTCAACGTAAATATCAGGGAATGGGAGAAAGAGACCCAGAAAAAAAAGAAAATCCTTGTCACAATGGCCTGGGTGGAATTCCTGTGTTCTCCCAAGGAGTTTTGGCTGGCTTCTTCTAGACTTGCTTTCCAAGTTTGAAAGACCGCTGCTATAGGTTTCTAGCATTAATATTCTTCAGCAGAAAAATAAACAGCTTTTTACTGACCTGGTGCTATTCAGGTAAAAGATTTTAGAGTAAAAAAGGAAGAAAAATGGCTTACTTGAGGAAAATAATATAACAATTCTGAGGTGACCAACAGAAATTGTGTGTCAGTCTAGGTTTTATTTTTTCCACAGTTGTAGAAATTAAGAAAGCACAGATTTTACTGGAAAATAAATTTAAATGGTTGGCCTGGGGAATATGTCTTTTTCTATTAATCTCCCAGAGACTAGCTACTCAATGTTTGGTAGAGAGACAAACACAAAAAGTACAGTGAAGTGAATAAATACATACACAGTTTACTGGTTTCTCATAACCCCAGTCGCAAATCTGGACTTGACAATCATCAAACACAAGGTCATTTTTTGTTCCAACACAGTTAAAGTCTGTTTAGAAGCCTGACCTTGGAGGACAATAAATTCCACCACTTTCCCTAATGGGTTCATTCTTCTTAAATTCTTCATGTGAGAAACATTACACCATTTGAACCACTGACACAAAACTGTTAAAGAGGAGATTAATTCCCTTAACAGGATAATTCATGAAAGTGTGATTCTGATTATTGCGTCTGGCCAGTGGGAAGGCAACTTTTGAGCAGTGACACTCACTTCCTCTCTTAAAGGCAGGTAAAAATAGTGTTGTTTTGTAGCCCTACTTTTATTTCATGGAGTTTCCACCCTGCTATTAGGGCAATCAACAGCTCCTTTTTGGTAGTGATGCCACTTAATGCAAGTACCTTCTCCCAAGAGTTCATGGAATTTATCATAACATTTATCATAAAGTTTCCCCATTTATATTCTAGACTTTCCCCCTATTTTCCATAGACTTGCCTCAAGGAACAAGCACTGAGCTAACTCATGTTAGCTAATGTCACCTTGTTAACATTAGACAGTGGAGTAAAATTGACATCGTCCCTCTTATATACATTAAGAATATATTTCCTTTCAATATTCTTACGTGTTTTCTACCTCAGTGCTGTTCTGGTCACGAAAAGTTTTTAAGTAAAGCAGCCTTAGCTATTTTTGCTTCCCGATTACGAAGTCCTGTCTACATCAGCAGGTGTTTGTTGATGTGTAAATGCAACGAGGCATCCATTTGACATGTTTATACTAATTTTACTATTTGTAAAGTACTTTGTATTCATTATGTCATTTGCTTTTGACAACTCCTTGGAAGTTGAAGAGGGCAAGTATCATTTCATCACTCACAAAAGACAGGGTTTAACTGTTTGGTGAAGGTTGCACAACTAATTACTGGCAAAACCAGATCTTCAGTTCGAGTGCCCTGGCCTCAAGTGTAGGGTCTTCTCCTCAGAGGAGCTCAAATTCTGTCTTTGTGTGTCTACCCAAAGGAAGCATCATGAAAACAGGAGAACAGCAATACCATAGTTCACAGATGCTTCTGTTTGCAAGCAATTCAAGGTGTAGCAGAAGTGTCCAGGAAATTTTGCTTCCATTCACAGCTTGTATCAGCTGACAAACATGACCGTGGGCATTTTCCCTACACAAATACAATGGCAGTCATCTTCCCTAAAATTGTAAAACAAATTAAGTTCACAGACTGAGGAACCACTCACTCTATTGGGCTCCATTCTGAATTCCCTCAGGGGAGAAAAAAAATACAAGCCCTGGGTTGGTTTGTTTGGTTTTTTCTTTTTTGTTTTGTTTTTTGAAAAGTCTTACTTTTTATTCAAAAAAACCTTTTGAAACAGCTTTAGGAAGAGCAAAAATTCACCCATTTCAAGTCCTGTTTTTATCTGTGTTAGGCAAGTACCTACATGTTTGTTTGAATGAGCAGATTGTTAAAGAAAAATGTGGAAAGTAAAAGAAAAAATTTAAAATTTTGTTTGAATAAGCAGATTGTTAGAGAAAGATGAAAAAAAAAGAAAGAAAAAATTTCAAAAATTAAAATAGAAAGCAATTGTAATTGGCCAAAGGCTTCTCTGCCTTAAAATACCAAGGAGGGCTGGGGTTTTAGGGCAAGGATAGAGTACTTGTCTAGCATGTATGATGCCCTGGGCTCAGTCCCCCATGGATAAGAGAGGGACAGACTCTGAGAAAGACTGGGACCGTGACAATATCAGTTCAATTCTTCTTTCCTAGTACTACTAACTGATTTAATCAGCCTGAAAGACAAAGTCCAATAACAAACAAGAATATCATCAGTATCATCCTTGAAGCATTGAAGAGACTGGTTGCCTATCACCAATTAGTGTTTTGTTTTTGAGACACTGTCTCACTGTTTAGTTTGGGCTGGCCTTGAGCTCGCTGGGCAGCTCAGGCCGACTCTGAACTCTTTCTTGGCAATCCTGCCTCAGCCTCCCAAGTGCTGGGATTATAGGTGTGTGCCACCTCTCCCAGGGAGATTAGGTAATTCTTTTAAAAAGTAATATGCGTGTCTTCTGAAAGCCTATATGCTTATAATAGCGAAATGGTGATTTAGGCAGACGCAGCAATGTGGCCGGAGGTGTGACAATGCTGGAGGAAGTCCAGAAGGATGTAATAGACGCCTACCTGTGTTCCTGGTCAGGAGCCAGGCTGGCCATTCATCATCCAGGCCAGTGTGTGCCTCCTTAGGGTGCTGTCTTCTAACGCCACGTGAGCAGTTTGCTTCTTTTCCCAGAGATTTGTTGTTCTGCACATGAAAATCACCCGGCAAATGGAACCTTTGTGAGACCACACACATGCACGCACATGCGCGCACACACACACACAGGGCCTCTGGCATCACAAAGCAGGAAGGATTTGAGTCTGGAGGTACTGGTGCCAATCATGCCTCTCTCCCCAGCCTTGTCCTCAGCACACAGACTAAAAAGCCTCTTTCGGAGAAAGGGGTGCAGCTGAGTCGAGATGGACCTAACTGGCAGCTGTCCTCAATGCCCATCACTGCTGTTTTCAGGACATCATTATCCTGTGATTCTCCCCATAAAAAGATTCATCTAGAACAAGGTAGATTGAGTTGCTTTTCCATCGCTTGTGTTAGAAAAATATTCTGAATAGCAGCGCAGTAATGTAGAGTGCTTTTCTAGGGACAGAGGTAGGGTCTCTTAGAGCTTTTTAAATATACCATATGTTGCCATTAACTATAATTATCATGTACAGTAGATCTCTTAAACTTATTCCTCCTGTGTGGATTAAATTCTCCATCTTTTAATTAGCATCTCAAGTGTCTTCCCTGACCCAACTCAGCATAATCCAGTTTTAAGCATTTCTCTGTGCATTATTCTCTCTCTCTTTCTCTCTCTCCTCAGAAAAAGCCCTCTCAACTCCAAGAACACTCAGTGATTCTCTCATCTTTAGACTGGCCCTCATCCAATATTTTCTCTTCTTTATCCAGCTAAAATAATATGACTCAACGTTAAAACCATTGCATATTTTCCCAGCTTATTTTCCCTTTCACTTTACCGACCTCATCTGATACAGTAGTCAGTCTGCAAAGGTAGCTCACAAGGAACCGTGTCTCTCAGAATTCAAGCCCTTTTATAATACCTTCTCGTGATGACTCTGCCTGACCTATGACTCACTTTGGTCTATATAATGCAGGAAAAGTAGTATGTGCCAGTCCTGGCAACTTCTTTATCTGCATTTTTGGAAACCCTAAACTAAGCTACTGTGTCAAAATGCAGCTACTGTACTGGTAGATCTTGTAGAGAAGGAATGTTTGGCCACCCAACTTCCTGTAGAAGGCCAGCGTTTCAGCTGCGTCTGCCGGAGGACCAGCTCAATTGAGGCCAGAGGACTGCAGTCCCAGCCAGTACCCTATGATACAAAGGAACACCTTGCTCAGCACTTATGACTTGGAAATAATTCACTGCTCGTGTCAGGGGTGGTGTTATACATCAGTGGTCGCAGCACTTTGGGAGGTTGCAGGGGGACTGATGGCAAGTTTCAGCCTCACCTGGGCGACACAGCTACCTAGCAAGATCCTGTTTTCAAATTAAAAGAGAATGAAGGGCTAGCGATCTAACAGCTCCGTGAGAAGAAGGCACCTAGGTTCAGTCTTCAGCACTGAAAAACGAAAAGAAACCAAAAAACACTGTTGTTGATTTAAGTCATAAAGGAAGCAATAGAAATAAAGCTTGGTTTGTATAAACTCAGTCCTGAGAGAACAAAAACCTAAGATCTGTGAGATGCCATTAAAATTGTATCAAGGTTAGAAAAGCCTCAGAGAAAGTATCAGCCAAGACTATGAGAGCAGTAAAAAAAATTGCTATTAAAGCCTGGAAAACAGGTAAAACGATTAGCAAAATTGTTGCCCATTAAAGCATAAGAGAAAAATAGGACCCCTATTCCCCAGGCCATGGACTGACCCCAGTCTACTGGCCACTAGGAACTAGGCTGGTCAATCTACTGGCCACTAGGAACTAGACTGCACCATAAAAGGTCAACAACAGGCAAACCAGTGAAACTTTATCATATTTACAGCCACGTCACGGGCTCACATTCCACCTGCGTTTCCTTTCCTGTCAGGTGAGTGGCAGTGTTAGATTCTCACAAGACCACAAACTGGACAGCAGTTTTGCTAAGCACACAAACTGACCCTACTTAAAATGAGTAAAAATCAAATGTCACTGGACTTCTTTTTTGAAAAGGCAGAGTCAAGGAGGATACATGAGAAGACCCTAATATTCCAAAAAAAAAAAAAAAGCTGAATTTAAAAGAAAATACCAAGAGGCCTACTTCAGTCCTACTTGTTTTGAATTTATTATAACAGGTGATTCACATTCTCTAAATCCACTTTGTATAACATATGGCAGCTGATATCCCACAAAGCCATGTAACCTTCTAAGCAGCTTTACCACACAGAGAACAAGCACCCCGCATTAAAATACAAGCCTTTGGAGATTTATCAAGAAAAAAAAATGTGAGTACAAAGAACCAAAAGTCATTATTGAAGATTACCAAATGTGTCTGCATTAAAGCATTATTCTTACTGGCTAACCGTATCACTAAAGCTAACACTACCTGCTTCTGAGGAACTTGTAGGATACCATGCAATTCCGGAGATGATAAATCTTTCTCTTTCAGCTGGCATAATAATCAGACTAAATGATGACAAGCAGAGGGCACTGAGGCACAGTTGCTAAGATTAATGAGTTGCTGTGTACACGATCCAGGCTAGCAGCAGAGCACAGTGTATTTTTCAGGAAAGTGTACAAGACCACATGGTACATGCACTTTTGTTGTCTACTGACACCAAAATGAAGAACTGTGCCAGTCTTTGAATAACTGCATGTCAGGGAAACTGAGGTGGTCATTTTGTGTCCATAGGTGCCTGGACAGAGCAGCCGGCATGACAGGGTGGCTTTCTGGTTTCAAGCACACGAGTCAGAGAGATCACTTGTGAATGTAAGTCTATGCGCTGTATCGTCCCTAGAGAAACGATGGCTGGCAAAAAATGTCACCTGAACTTTCCAGGGGTGGTTCAAGATGCAATTAAAGTTATAAACCATTTTAAAGTACCCACCTTGTGAGGAAATGGACACAGAGCACACATGTCTTCTCTTATATACAAAGGTGAGGAGGCTTTCTAAAGGTAGATCATTAGTCAGGATTTCTGAGTTATGAAAGCTACTCTGGGGTTTTTTTAGAAAAAGTCACCACTGGGAACATATTTCAGTCATGCAGAATAGTTTACAAAACTTGCTTATTCACGTGACATGTTCAACCTGCTTAACCAACTTAAGGTATCATCTCAGAAGAGCGTGACAATGGTTTAAATTGACAGATAAGGGGAATGCATTCAATTATGGGGGTGATGAGTGAACTGGGACTTTTGGCAGGTTTCAAACATTAGCAGAGATTTTTTTTATTTGTTTTTTGTTTATTTTTGGAGGCAGGGTCTCACTGAGTCCTCCTGGCTGTCCTTGAACTCACTAGGTAGCCCACACTATCCTTGAACTCATGGTGATCCTCTTGCCTCAGCCTCTTGAGTGCTGAGATTACAGGTGTGTGCCACCACCCCTGACAGCAGGGATTTTGAAAGAAACTTAGCCAGGGCCTTGTTTCTCCCAATGGAAGCATGATTATCTATGTTGGCTTTCAAAAAAGTTTGAGCATCGCTTCCTAACCACAAAAGACCTTCAGACTTGGAAGGTATAGATCTGCAACCCATTTGTGAACAAGCCAAGTTAACTGACTTGTTAGTTGTTAACTGACTTGACATCAGTTGTTTGAAGTCACAAATGATGGTGGCCTTCAAAGTTTGCATGAGACACTTCAAACTTCATACGCTCTGGATTAAAGTTAAGGTGGAATATGCTGAGATTCCCACAAAAGCCCTGAAAAGACTGCTTCCATTTCCAACAGTCTATCTTTGTGAAGCAGAATATTCTCCATCGACAACAACTAAAATTAGATTGCAAAGTAGACCAGACAAGGTGGGCGTGGTGGCTCATGCCTGTAATCCCAGCATTTGGGAGGCTGAGGCAGGATCGTTGTGAGTTTGAGACCAGCCTGGGCTACTAAGTGACTCAAGGCCAGCCTGAACTGCATAGCAAGACCTTGTCTCAAAAAACCACACACACACACACACACACACACACACACACAAATGTAGACCAAACATAAGCAGCATACTTTGGGTGTCACTGTCTTCCAGCACCCCTAGGCAGGAACATCTAGTTTCAGGAAAACAAGCTCAGGGTTCCCCTGGATTCTTCATCACAGTGAGCTGTGTAATTATTTTATTATATGTTATAATGTAGTAACAATATAAACAAAGCATACATTAAATGCAGTCCACCTTGAATCATCCCACCACCCCTCTCCAATTCCCTGATTTGTAGAAAATTTATCTTCCAAAAAACCAGTCTCTGGTGCCAAAGAAGGTTAGGGACCACTGATGTAGGTCATTCAGGCAGATTGGAGCTTTTGTCTAATGGAATACATGGTAATTTGATACATGGGAACTCATAGAGTTTTTTCAAGGAATTGTATCAATTCAAACTAAGACAGGCACAATTCAAAACAAACTTTTGGGGCCCAACTTCTCAGAGGCAAGAATCAGACTGAGATTGCTATTCAGTTGCAAACATGAGGCGTTTTCTTATGGAAAAAGAATGACCACAAGGAACCCAAAAAACCCAAAGAGAAAGAACCAAGAACCAAGAACTATTCTCAGATAGCAAAAATCCACCCTAAACAAGCCCATGTCTCTTGACCCTCTTGTAAGAACAACTGGTGTTATGTACCCAGTTGGATTTGGGAACAACTATGGAGTAGTGTCCATTGTAAGTCTTGTTGCAAGTCCATTGTTAGTCCTAGCGGTCCCCCCCCCCCACCCTGTTTTTTTGTACTGAAAATCAGACTCACAACCTAGCACTTTCTAGACAGGCACTGTACCGCAAAACTATATTCCCAGCCCCTGAGCCCCATTTTAAGCAGAAGTGTTTCCAGTTCTTATCTCCCAGTTGATGCTGGTTATTTGAGGAGAGAGTGACCAGATATTCACTCTTCTTCAGCAGTCTTCAGATTGAGAGGAGCTGTACCCCAAGAGTTCATCTGTAACAGATGACAATGTCCTGGAGTTCAGAGCCTGAGCCTGATGATACAATGAGATGCAAATTTTGGAGGCTTCAGAAAAAAGGTGACTCAATGAAAGCCAGGTTTTGAGTTCTAGCAGTGAGTCTGCAAAGACGGTCCCCCTCAGACCACACCGCCTTGTAGTCCTCCCCTCTACCAAGCCAGCAGAAGGCAGCAGAAGCGATGGGGGCTAGGTTCAGACCTCGAAAACCTGTTTTTCTCACTTTTGGAGTTCTTGGCTCCTGCTGGAGAGGCCCTGGGACTACACAGACTCACAGAAGACCATCCATCCCAACATCCCAGCTAAGACCAAGCTACCTCGGTCGCTAAGACCATAGCTCACTATTCTGACAAGAGGTAGCTATGTGGATGTAATACAGGGGATCAAAACTCCCAACCTACTAGATGTCCAGTATGAGTTCATGTTCTCTAAAACTGAAGAATACTTGTTAAGAACAATAGAAGTTAAGAACAGAATATATTTACTGAAAAAAGCAACCATCTGTCCAAGAAAAACAGAAGGGGTCCCAAGTGGGTTGCCAAAGACTCTGTCAATTCTAGGGACTTTTATAGTGCAAAACCACAAAGTGAGGCAGGTCTAAGGTGGGAAAAACATGGAAACTTGCAAGGTGGGCATGAGGTGGGACAGAACTAGGGCCAACCGATAAGATCAATTGCTCAGGTAAAATTGATTAAATTGAGGACAAATAGGGAAGCGAGTCAGAGAGCAAATGAGCATGCTTAGCAGCAACTCTTCCTGTAGGGGGTTGGGATGGTGAGTCCTGGCTTCCTCAGGGTGATAAAGACCTGTTTAGATTATCAGTCTCTGATGGTTACCCTTAGGAAGTATGTGGGTGCATTTGATTTATCTTTTGTCTTGAGGTCTGGCCCACAGCAGAGGTGCCTGTCTCTCCCTGCCCCCAGGTGCAAGGTATCTGGCCTTCTGTACTAGCTCCTTCAAGGTCCTAGCCTTATATGACCTCCTATAATATTTCTGTCTAACGCAGTTGCCTGTAGCAGATGGACCACTGTTGGCAGCCGCCCCAATATGCCCACCTTCTAACTGCAGCCCTGCCCGACACTTTGGGAGCCAACAGGTCAAATTTATACTTGTGGAAATATTTACTGTCTTAAAAAGATTATTTGGGGGTATTGGTCATGCCATGGTAAATAACTGAGCCACTGCAATTATAACTCAATATAAAAAGTCCCTGGGACAAAGGTGTACATGTGACACAAACACTCTCCCATCGCTGAATGAGGCTATAGAAAAACACATACTCATGTTGATTACTTTCTCTCTTAGTGCTGCAGAGGACTAATAAATACTATATATTCCTTGTCCACTCACTCGCTGACCTGTGTCATCTCTTCTCACCTTGTTGTCTTATCTCTTTCAAACGCCATTATCTTACTCTCCATCTCCACCCTCAATTCAGGACCTTTGCTTCCTCTTTCACCGTTAAAACAGAAGCAAGGAAAAGCCGTTTTCCACAAGGTTGTGTCACATCTGTTCATCTTCCCACATCCAGGGCCATCTTGTCTTTCTTCTGCTGCTCTGGATAAAATATCCGTGGTCCTCTTTAGCACCTGTCCCTGCACCAGGTCCCATTCTCTGCCATTTCTGTATCTCTGCTTCACCAGTTGTTCTGTCTCTACTGAATTATCCTATTAAAACTTATTTTTAAATTTTCCCTCTTAAAAACTATCCTCTGATCACGCTACCCTATTTAATCACCATCACATTTCCGTATTCTCCCTTATGGGAAACCGTGCAAAAGTTATTCCTATTACCCGCCCCCCTGCCAACTTCTTTTCTCTCGTTGTCTGCCAAATCAACCCTAATAACGCTTTCACTTCCAATCATTTCACTGTTTTTGTGCAGTCACCAGGGACCTCACTGTTGGCCATTCCACAAATCCCTCCCGAGTCCTTACGTTACTTGAACTATCAGCATCATTAGATGTATGCAAAAGAATGTCAGAAATAGAGTCGATTCATGTGTTTGGAACAAAGACTCCCAGAAGTTTTGAAGGGAAAAAAGAAACAGCACCCACTGTTATCTATAACAAACACAGAGAGTATAACATAAGTTATTCCTCTCTCACCTCCTATGAAGAGAATTTCTTCGTTAGATGTGAACCAAATGTGTCATGTGTCAGTTTTGTTCTTCAGATACTTTTCTTCTTTCATATGCTTTCTGGTGTTTGTACATGATGGAGTACTTCTCTGCCATAAAAGAAAAAGATAAATTTGAAGCATTCATGGGTAAATGGATGCACTTCGAGATCAAAATACTAAGTGAAATCAGTTAAACATACAAGTTAAATATCACATGGTTTTTCTTATACGAGAAACTCAAATATATATATCTGAGGGAGAGCAAAATAGAAAATAGATAAATAAGAGGCAGGAAGATCTTTTTCAAATAGATGGGAGAATGAGAGATGGACAAAGAGAGAGAGGGGAGGGAAGGAGATGGAAAAAAAGAATATAAGAAAAAATTGGACATATACTTTTTGCAAATGGGAAGGAGCTCTGGAGCTGGCAGGATCAGGGAGAAAAAGGGGTCAGGGGACCCAAAAAAAAAGACTTAAAATGTGTTATATACATGTACCAACTCCCCCCAATAAGTGTCATTATTGTGTACTGTAAACATGTATTAATAAAAAAAGATTTTTTCATTTCTCCTTTTTTTCTAAATAACATGTATTTATTAATTTTCTAAGTAACATGTATTTAATAATATTTTTTCTAAATAACATGTAAGTAAATTTCAATTAAAATAAAAACACAGAAGGAGGTAATTTATAGGGAGGAAAATGGTATACAGTACTGCCTGCCTCATACCAGGTCCTGTCAGGAAATTCGAACTGGAAATTTGATATAGGAAACTGATGCTATCCCAAAACTATAAGACTGACCTACTTGGTTTCAGAGTCTTTGGGAAAATGACTTTTTGATACAAAACTTTGTTTTGTTTTGTTTTTTGTACCGGGGCTTGAACTACACAAAAGTTTTTGAGGACTGTAACAATAACTGCATTTTCAAGACATTTTTAAAAATTAGGTAGATCCATAATGTATATATTTGTATATATTACATAAAAATAAATTGAACAGAAGTATACTGGAACTAAAATTTTTAAATGGGAAAATTGAGGGCTGGGGATTTAGCTCAGCGGCATAAGCGCCTGCCTTGCAGGCACAGGCACGTGGTTGTGAGTTCGATCCCTGGTACCGAAAAAAAAAAAAAAGACTGATAGAGACACTATCACTTCTCACAAGTGGGCTTGTTGTCCTCAATCAACCTATAAAGGAAAAAACATGTTACAGCAACAGCTTGAATTAATCCGGAGAATTACGCTAAGTGCCAAAAAATCAATGAAGACCATTACATACTCTATGATTGCATTTCTATTACATTGTTAAAGTAGCAAAGTTATAAAAATGTAGAACTAGTTGCTGGTTGCCCCGGGTTAAGCAGGTAACCGAGAGCGAGAGGGAACCGGATATGGTTAATTCCCTGCAATTCCTAGTTAGGTGTGGTTAATTCCATAGCAAGAGGTGAGATCCCTATGGTGGTCCAATGTTCTGCAGCCTGCTGGTTGTTTACATGTGACCACTGAGAAATACCCAGCAAAGACTAACAGGATCTCTCTATATCGTTACAACTACATGCAATCTACACTTAAAACTTTGTTTTTGAAAAGTGAAACAATTACTTAATCAGTGGGGGAAGAAGAATCAAATCCCTTCCCTTATTTCAAAACTAATTCCAGGAGGTTAAAGAGCTAAATGTAAATACATTTCATAACTCATGTATTGAGCAATTACTGTGTTGGGTATATTTGTATACATGTGCTTATTTTAGCCCTCCAGAAAACTTGCAAGAGATGTGATACTATCCACAATTTACCACGGAGGAAAATTTGCTGTTTTCCCAAATTTACACATTTAAAAAATAAAAATCTACACATAAGAGACAAATAGCATACAAAAATGTACTCACCTTGATGTGGATGAATGAGTGTTAAGGGGTTTTTTTCTTCTGTAATTTCTTATATGTACTGGATTTTCTGCCATCAACATGTTTGATGTTTAAATATTTTTTAAGGTCAGGCAAAAATAAAGTAAGGAATGATGCCAGTGATGAGGAATAGGTCAGAAGGGAAAATAGCTTACATGTCACAAGACGAAAGCTGCAGGTTAATATATTTCAATAATTACATTAATTAGCAATGACAAAGAAGAAATTTGGCAACATTTAGGAAATGACTAAATGGAATAGACGCAACACTTTTTGGAAAGCAGATTTCATAATTGCTAATTACTTTTGTTCCAATTTCTTCCCAATTGAAAGAAAAGACACAAGGCAATTCTGAGGTCAGTAAGAGACTGTCTTCTAGACAATGGGCAGACAAGGCCTGGATTTGGGAGTAAGAAAGGAGGGACAGGGATCAGCAAAGCAGAGAAGGAAGTGGATAAAATTTGGTGATGCATTAGCAACAAAGAACAATGGGCAGAGAAAAGCTGACGCAGGACGTCACAGAAAAAAATGGTAGCCACAGCTCATGGCTTTGCTACAATCCAGCAGCTGGTTCTTAGGACAGTCATTTAACCGTCTTGTGAGCTTCGTTATCCACATCTCTACAATGAATGGGTTGCTTTGTAAATTCTAAGTTCTCTCCTGGATCTAATATATTGAGAATAAGTGGTGAGAATGATAATAATAACATACACAAAAATCCTAGGGAGTAAACTGACTCTAAATTCTCGGATTTAGACGATATACAGATGGTGACTTTGAACAAGTTATTTAACCCTTTTTGACATCAGTTCCCATCATAAAATTGTGATAATGATGATGTACCAATCTCATCAGTCTGCAGGGTAGTGTCTGGCGTAAGTTTCCATAGACGTGAGCAATTAATAACAATCCCATCTATTATTAGAGTTGGTCACAGTGATTCCTAATGGTTCCAACAGAGATAAACCAAACTCCTTGTCATAAACTTAAACTTCTATTACCTCTCCTCCTCTGTATTAGGGGAGGAAATGTTGGATGTTCACAGGACTGTAACATAGGTATCTAGGACTGAGGCTGGCTGAGTCATCCGAGTTTAAGGGGCATAGTTTTTCGATGCTGCTTCCTAGACTGAGTGTTCATGGTCATGTCCACTCTTTCTAACCAAGGACTACCACTTCCTACTATTTGCCACCAAAAAAGAAATACTAATTATTGCCTGGTACTGCACCAGGAAAACCAACTACACAATTGCCGAGATTTGTGGAAGTGGGTACCAGTCAAGAAACACTGTAGTAAAGGTGCATTTGTGTTAAAATAATAGAAGATGTTCATATAAGAAATGTAGATAAGTTTTTGGTGTTTCATTGAAGATTTTAGTTGACTGAATTTTGTAACTTTTGTGATTTCGGAACTAACTTTCAATTTCAACTTACGTAAGATTGCCTGCATCTGGTATTCTCAAAGCCACCCTCTAGAACAGGGTTAAGGGTACTTTCCATGATAATTCTCTTTTATTCAGTTCCCTTAACCTCACTTGTAATAAATACCACAGAAGTTGGTTTAGAAATTTCTAGAATGTAAGTGGGACATGGCAGTCAAATAACTATTTCTTTGTCGACCTCTCTAGTGACAGAGAATATGTTTGTCTCTCTTTAAAAATTGTTTTCATTGTTCTTAAAACTGTACACTGACTAGGCCTAATGGTTATATCAAACTTTGGTGTCTCTTATTTAAAAGGTTTGTATGTTAAGAATGTGACTTGGGTTCTTCCTGACCACCAAGAACACAAGACACCACAATCTACCTCAGGAGTTTAAACTCAACTATCATGAGCATGTTTCTTACACCATGAACCTTGTTTGTACTAATACACTGGCATTTCTTACAATTTATCTTCCTGTCAACAGACACTGGTGGAGATGACCTGACATTTTGATTTTTTTTTCTTTTATTTTCTGCTCATAAGCAAAATTGTTGAAGGGGAAAGTAGTTGTTAAAGAACCCATATGTGAATGAAGATAGGAGGGGAACCAAATGAGTTGATGGTTTTCATTTTATGATTTGTGCCACATTATTCTGATGCAAATTTGCCAAATCTGATACCATGAAAAAAAACTGACAACTTTTCTAATGTCTGACTAGTTAGTTTTTAAAACATCATTCTTTTAAAAATCATAATTGAGTGCTTGGAGCCAGCTATTACAATCAACATTGTTAGCCCAAAGGATTCTGAAATAGAAATGATGTGAGATCTAAACATCAGATCAAAAATTACATACAAAATTATAGCTGTAGACTATTTGGAGAAGGGAAATACATTGAATGTTTTCTTAACTGGAGATAATAGTGTACCTAGCAGATTTTTTCACAAAATAAATCTTAGTGATTTTCATTTTGGAAAACAGTATTTTGTAATAACCCAAATTTAATCAGATTTCTTTATGTCATACCAGATAACTGTGTAGTCCATCTCTCTGCTGGCTTTAATAACTGTTCCTCCTTCCATAAATACCTTTTTGTACTCTTCTGAACTAAAAAGAATGTGAAAAACTAGCATTATTGTGTACATAAACGCTCAACTACGTTTCAATTTAAGCTTCCAATTTCTCATGGAGGTCAATCAGTTTTGTAGTTGAAACAATTTTTGTACAAAACCTACATCTGGGACTGGGGATTTAGCTCAGCAGCATAAGCGCTTGCCTGGCAAGCGCGAGGTTGTGAGTTCGATCCCTGGTACCGGAAAAAAGCAAAACAAACAAAAAACCTACATCTACACACTTGAGGAAATAATCATTAGCTGTTCAGTACCAGGCGTGACAAATCTCCGGTGGCAGTGGACGTCCAATTTATCAACTCCTTCCCTGTCCTGTACCTTCACAGCTTCACAAGAAAGTTCAGCCGGAAGTGCAGGCCTCACCTTCGCGGTGACCTCTCTGTTATCTTGTTTCACTTGGACCTGTTTTCAGTTTATTTACTATGCAACAGACAATCATCGTTTTGTATTCAGTTAGCTTTGGTTTAATGGGCCACTGCTTTGTCTTTCTATTACACATACATTATTTTTTACTTGTCTACAATAGATGCAGTGTCATTTTGATTTTATTGTGTTTGGACGGTTGAAAAAATTTGCGACCGTCCAACGCTTGAGGTGATAGTTAAAGACAATGCCAGTATTTGATCAGTTTCATCTCAACTGCGTTATACCTGGACATTTTAGATGTTTATCAAAGGTCTGTTATGAGGAAAAAAGTAAATGTATGAAATACTAAGTGTGTGACATTTATAAATAATGTTGGCTCAGAACAAACTTTTGAAAACGTAGTAGACAATTTTTTGGATTAACTGAAAACAAAAAGCACGACTTTTGAGATCTCTACATGTCTCGCTTCTCAGTATTATAATTCTCTATTGAATTTATTTGTTATTAAAGTATAGATTTTAAGATTATTTTTCTGACAGTATTATGTAATTTTTTGTGTGTGGGTAGATGGGAATGGTGTGCATAATGCTATCGTATTGCTGAAATGAATTTTTTGTCTATTCTTTATTACCTTTGTAGTTTCATACTATGTTCAGACCACAGCCAACCTATCACCTGTAAGAAACAGGTAACATAATGTATTTACAGCCATTGTTACAAGCTTATAATGTATTTTTCTATCTTGCTTTATATGCATGTTATATAACACTCAAAAAGAAATGTTTTTCTTGATTGAGAAAAGGATGCAAAAATCCACAGTTTTGATAACTGAAAATTGCCAATTGTTTTGCAGTGTTTTATTATACTGGGTGTCTTATCTTTTTTGGGCTTTTAGTTAACTAATGAATGAATACATTAGACACTTTGGGGTTTTAGTTGGAATATTACAGAGCTTGCATTTTAATTCTTTGGTTTTTTACTATTTCTATTAACCCATAGCATTATTTTAGTAAATGTTATAATAGCAGCCTAAAAAAAAATATTATCTAAGTACTGGCAGATTGTGCTCAAATTCAATAATTTTAGTCATTTTAAAAGTGATTATCTTCCTGTATTAAATTTCTTTCTCCTTCAAATGCTTGATGTATCCTCAGCGCCAGCTCTCAGTGTGAACAATAATGAATAAAATCCACCTAAGGCAGTAATGGGAAAATTAGGACATTCATATGGCAGCAGACCCACAGAGCCCTTTCCACGGGCACCCAAGGTAAGTCCTCCCAGCAGCCAAGCATTGAGTAACAGCTGGGGTGTTTTTTTTTAAAACTAAAACCTCATTATTCAGGTTTAATTGCAGTGTTGGCACTTTGCAAAAATTAAGTGGGTTTGGGTTGCAGTTCAGGGACTCGGTTTCTAAAAGGCTCACCATCACAAGGCTAGGACAATGACCTCTAATGAATGGTGCTGATGTAGCACTGCTAAATGAATTACTTTGTCCGAGACATAAAAATCTCCACAGGAACTGGCTTTCTAGCCACCTTAATTTTTCTAAGTTGAATTCTTTTTATTAGTGTGTCCATGATTCCTGTCTTTCTAATTACTGAAAAATCGGTGAGCAAGAATTCTTGGCTTAAGAAGTAGGATTTTTCTTCAGTCTTGTTTTCTTGTCTACTAAGTAAGTTGAAGGAATGACAACATTCATGAATATGGTAGAATCACAGAAGCATTTTGCTAAGAGTTATAAAGCCTGGGGTAAAATGTTTGCCAGTAATGCATAATTTGTATCATGCATGGTCTTTTTTATACCATTTTGCCAGTTTCAAATATAAAAGCACTGAAACTCAGAAAATTTTAGTCAAGGAAAATCTGCAAGTGCTTAAGCAAGGATTCAAATCTCAGACATTTTTATTCCAAACATCATACCCTGTTCTCTATCCCATGTTAGAGATAACACTAAAAGTTCCCGGCAATATTTTATATATAGTTTTATATATATACATACGGGAAGTGACACAAAACTCTTAACCCCAATTATGCAAGGTCATTAGCTTTCAGACACATTGCTTAGTACAGTAAACTTTACAATAGAAGGTTACATGTCAATTTATGCATGTGTGGTTGATTGTTCCCTGATTAATCTCTGATTTTGTGTAAAATACTGACATTCAGTTTGAGCGTTATGGTGCACACGTAGAATCCAAGCACTCTTGAAGGCTGAGGTAAGGTAATGGCAAGTCTAAGCCAAGCCTGAACAAATTAATAACTTCGTGAGACCCTGTCCCTAAATGTAAAGACATTTTTTAAATTTAAAAAAAGAAAAAGCTTGGGGCTGTAGCTCAGTAGGAAGTCCTTGACTTTAATCCTGAGTATGACATGTAGACACAAAGACTTTCACATTTAGGGCATGTGGGTGCTGAATATTCCAATTCTGTTTTCTATTTCAAATTATCCACACATAAACTGAGCCAGTGGAAATCTGTGCTTATCCCTGCATTTTTCTTTACAGCTTTCTCCCCTCTTGAAAGAATTATTGTCTCCTTCTCTTGCCCGTCTACCCTTGGACATTTTTCTTTTGTATTGTGGTACCAAAGGCCTTCCTAAAATAATGCAGGTAAATTCTCCCATAAGGGTACCTCAGATCTCTCTAAGAGCCTGGGCTGAGTGAACCATGCCAACAACATAGACTGAAAATATTTGTTTTCTCTACAATGTTAGAATTTATTTAATAATTATGAATTCAAAAGCTATGTCAATTCTGGAGGTCTTGCTCAAGTACTCAAGGTTTACTGGTAACCAATGAGTCAGGCAATCATAGGTTTTATCCCTCCAATTTTAATTACTAGTATCTGTAACATTCAATTCTCACATCACATTTCACGCAATAATACATAGCTTACAGAATGGCTAAGAAATCATTAACAGTGGCTGCAAGATTCTAAGAGGTAGACCTGAGAGCTACAGCAGAGATAAAGTCATCACAAATAGCTAAATACAATTAAAGACCAGGAAGAGATTCTTCCATGAGATGTGAGAATTTGGGGGAGCACAGAGTAGGTTCAAAAGTGGAGGCTGAACTTCAGATAATTCAGATGGGCCACAGCAAGCAGGGAGATTGAACCGAACCAAAACCAGGGGACAAAGAGCCATAGTTCATGGGCTTTTGACCTCATGGCACTTCTAGTGAAGAGATGATGTGGGCCAGTGTTGGTACCACTGGGCCCAGCATCAAGAGGTCCTCCTTTTATGTGATCTAGGTGAGGCGGTCGCAGGATTAATTGGTGCTGATAAGCTCAAGAGTCTGGTTTTTTCTGATATAACTTAGATACATCAGGTGTCCACCCAGTGCAGTGAGAACAATGGGGCTGAGGAGATCACTTCCCTCTATCCATTTGGGTTTGGACAGCACCACAGAACCATTCCTCATTCCATTGTCCTATGAGAGGTAGAAAATAATATAATAGAATCCCTGGTACCGCAAAAAAAAATAGAAATCCAGAAATTCTTTGACACTCTAAATGAAAGCACATGCACGTTGAATCTCCTGGCCTGACCTTTAGCTATTTTGATCCTACTCAAACCTTATTAAGGCTCCATAAAGATGCGCTACATCTCCTACATGTAATTAAGATCAGAGTGAGTTCTGGGATAGTCATGCGTGTTGAAAGGCCTAGAAGCATCGTGCCAATCAGTCCTGTCAGTCTGACCCAGAGACGGTGGAAGCACCCAGGGTGAGACACACAGCCTCTAGATTCTGAGAGCCTGTTTCATCGGTGCAGTGCAGTGCTTTTTACTACCCTGTTAGCCCAGAGCCACCGTTCCATTCACGCTGTGTTTTGTCTTTGGACTCGCTCTGAGAACACTTCCAGCGGTCATCAACAGATACAGCTGCTTTCTGCTTACCACTTGGCTGTGACTTGCAGCTCTTTCCGCATCCCACACGAGAACCTGAAGTCATTGGTTGAATCTGCTACGCGGTGCCATATATCTACTTGATGTAATTTGAGAAGGCAATTTCCAATTGGCAATTTTTATTAACAAGATTTATCACTTTATTTCTCAGGATTGTGCTGTACAGCTGGGAGCTGGTTTTGTTGTCACTTGTTTTGATAAATCTGGTGTGGCCAACATCTGGTGGTTATCTGTTTGCACGTACCAGTTACCAAGTGAATCATTCCTCCTCAGCATTTGTACTCATAATGGAGCAAAGCACTGTGTTATAAAACAGAGTCACTCAGGGCAATGCAAAGCTAAAATGCTGCTACTTTATACATCACGGAGCAGTACAAAGTCTGCCTCATATAGCTCCATTTGCTGTATAGTCTGTGCCATCCTTAATATTTCAAATCTCTCTCTTTCTCTCTCTTTTCTTCTCTCTCCCTCTTCTCTTTTTCTCCCCACTCCCTTTTTTGTGATACTTAGGATTAAACACAGGCCCTTTGCACTGAGATATATCCTTAACCCTTTACATTTTGAGACAGGCTCTTACTAGGTTGCCCAGGTGAGACTTGAACTTGCAGTCTTCCCACCTCGGCCTCCCAGAGTGATAAGATTACTGTTACGTGCCACAACACTGAGCTGAATCTCCACTGACAGGGCATTTTGTGCACTGGGGTGAGGGCGGTGCTGGTAATTGCATCCAGGGCCTCACACATTAGACCAGAGCTCAGCCTCTGAGCTATAATCCCCAGCCCTTCAGGGAATGTTTGTATTTCCCGGATTTATTGTACTTATAAGCTTGAGGAGAACCAAATGGGTCATTGCTAGAGAGCCAAAGATAGGGGTGAGCAGATTCTCATCTACCTTTAAATTGGAACATAGACAGCAACAACACACTAGCAATTCTGCTGTTGCTTTGTTTCTCTTCTGCTATTTAGAAGGATCACCGTCAGAAAAGAGTAGAGCAGAGTTCCATTTTAAGTAGGACATGTGTTCCAAAGTCACCACTATAAAAATCAGTGTGGTTAATTTTAACTCTGAAAATGCTTTAAATCAATGTTATATTGCCAGGACCCAACTTAGAAGGTGAAACCTTTTGTTTCTACTTGTATTTTTTTTCACAAATTTCCTTTCCTCGGTTCACTAGAATGTGGTGGGAATGTGTGTGTGTGTGTGTGTGTGTGTGTGTGTGTGTGTGTCTGAAAGTGGATAGAAAATACCACCTCTAAACCAGTCAGCGTCTCCCGAGATCCAGCTATGTTGGAACTTAGGGCGCTGAGCAGGAAAGCAACCCGCCCTCCTTCCTGGTAAGGGGTCATGGCTGACCATGGAAGATGGCCGGGTGTGAATCAGGAAAAGAACCAGTCTGCATCTCCCATGAGCCTACTGGCCCGTGGCCTGAGAATCAAACACTCCACTACCACCACTACCACCACCACCACCCCCTCTTAGCAACAGTGTAAGATAAAAGGTCTTGTTTAAGGAAGGATTTCACTGGATAGATTTCTTTGTTGTCAGAGAGTCTGGCTCCTGGCTGTCACTGCCTATGTCAAACTCCCTCACAGTCCTCAGGATTGCAGGAGGAATTACGAGGCTACGTACCAACACTTCTCTGGCTCACTCCAATATGCAGAAGAAAACTCAGAACATACAATGGGGGTGAGAAGACTCAAAGATTCTACGTTATGTTCTTTTGTGTTTCGTTTAGGTATGTCTTTATAACCAGTGCCTGCTAAACACTTTAAATACTCCACAGCTTCCAGTCTCTTAGGCCATGTTCCAAACTGCACCCAACTCATTAGGTACAAAAGGTACCACAGACACTCAGGAAACATTAGCTGAACTTAATGAGTTTGGAATATGCCTCCACTGAGATATAGATCTTCTTAGTGATAGCTTGATTGCAAAATCCAGAAACTTAGATTGCTAGTTAAGGCCAAGAAAGGAAATTTATTGGAAGGATACATGGATTTCTTTATGACAGAATGCAGAAACCAGTGGAAAATTATCAAGAATGAAGGAAAATGCTTTTTAGTATTCTAAGTTTTCTCAGTTTTGAGTGTTTGCTCTGTTCGTCATGTTCTGGCTCTCTACTTTATCTGACTTCTCGGTAGACATGAAAGAAAATGGCATTCCTAGCCTCACACTGACTTTTCTTTCCTTTGGTTAGTGGAAGTTAACTATATCCATTGTGTTCATAATATTTAAGCCTTGGGTTTTTTCAGTCATTTGACAGAAATCATTGTCGAGCAGAGTCCTTCCCACTGAGTTTGGATGCTGCTCGCATTCTTCATAACACAGAGCTCCAGACAGCTAGGAGCGGTCACTTGCAAATGGCCATCTCTATTCTAATTCCTCTTTCCAGTGGGAGAAAAAAAAGTGGGTATGGAATCTTATTGCAAATAGGTTGCTCTGAGATCCAGAATCTCCAATTCTTGAGTTGTGTAATAGGGTTTTAAATCTCCTTTGCTTTTCTGATAATGGTGGAGTTAAGCCTAAGTTCATTTAGCTTATAGACATGCAGCGATATTGAGACAAAGAGACTAAGTATGGCTTGAACAACGGACAAGAGAAGCATCATGGGATTTTAAGTCTATGAAGCATGGTCTCTCAGGGCCCCGTACGTAGAAGCTCCCATGTATTCCTGTGAAGTGTGGAGAGCATAACCACAGATCCCATGAAGAGCTCACTACCACCACCTTTCTACATGGCATCCTGGCCTGTGTCCTTCAGGCCATACTTTTTTTTTTTTTGCTTCATTATTCTTCTCTTTTGCTTCCAAGTTCATTCTGCAAAGCCAGTTTCTCCCTAATCCTTCACCCTTCACTTGTCAGATAAACTCTGTCATTGTTTTTTGGATTGTTTTAGTCAGTTCTTTGTTTGAGATGAGAAAAACCCAGAAACCAAGAGATGAACAAACCAAAACCTGGCAATGTTTATTTGGTGAGGTATTTCTAGAAGGAGCTACTCATAACAAATCTGTGTTTCACCAAACCAAACAGAACACACCTACAACAACTACATTGTGGAGGGAGAATCCTGTTATTCTTTGCTTCCCTTTTACACTTGTAGAGGACAAAAAGTTTTACCCTTTTAGATTGTGTAGTTGGGGGCCTGTAAGTTGAACCAACTAAACAAAGTAACAGGGGAAAACATGCACATTTTATCTGATGTCAAACATACACATTTTATGTGACTTGAGGGATTTAAATAAAAGTAATTAAATGAAAACTCCAAAGAAGCCATTAAGATTTGGGGCTTATAGACCATTTTAAGAAAAGGTAATAAATTTATGGAGGGATGAAAAGAAAAAGAAAAAGGGCTTGGGCTTCTGAAGGCAGAAATTGGTGAGGAAATGGACAGGAAATACGTGGAAGAAACTAAAGGCAGAGGAGAGTTATTTCAGTAAGATTTATTTGTGCTGGTATCAAGATGGTACCTTTCTCCTGGGTCATACATGTCCTGCTTTTAAGTAGAAAGGAGATGGACAGAGATCCCCTCTTATAGCTGCTGTTTCTTAATTGCCTGCATTGCAAAATGTGTGGTACGTAGAAGTGGCATATTTAGAGGTGGTATTTTCTTTTTTTAAAAAAACATAACTGTTGTAAAGTTTAATATTATTTCTTTATTTCTTTTAAGATAACCTTTTAAATTATAATAATAATTTGTATATCCATCAATATTTTAAATTCTTTTTTTTTTTTACTTTTATTTTGAAGGTAGTAAAATACAACAGAACAAAGCCAATCGAGACAATGCCATGAGATTGGTACAGAACTTCATAGCAGGTTACCGGGGTAATAGTAATAGGTACCATAGTATATCTTGTTATCTTCACAATAGTTGTCCATTCAATCAGGTATAGTAAAATCAAACCAAAACCAGAACATTGAATAGAGCAAAACAATCAGAACAAAGCAAAACAGTGAAACCAATGTTTGCCTTCAAAGAGAAGATAGAAGGAAATCCCCCATATTTGCTATATTGCACATGATCATCCTCCCAAGAGATGCTCAGACCTCTGGAAAGTACTGCCTTAATCTCTGAAGAAACAGAACCCCTTTTCAAAGTCCTGGATTAACTCACCGTCCTTAATGTCTGAGCTACAAATAGAGCCTTTATCACACGAAAACCATGACCAGAACACAGTCTATATAAAAATTAACCAACATTCCCCATCTTGATTTAGAATGCTTAACTATGAGGGGGCTGAAAAGAACAGCGAAGACACGAATAGTTCCTGTTTGTGTTCTAAATGCCAAGTTCTAAAGTGAAGAAAATCCAAACCAAGTAAAAATTTGTGAAGAAAATTATTTTAATTGTCCATGAGCACAAAACTCCCTTTCCTAGGTTCTTTGTGCTTAAATAACCTCATTCATCTGATCTTTATGAGGAAAAGAAACACAGTGCACATTTTTTGAAGGGGTTCTTTTCAGGCATCTTGAAAAATCACAGTTTAATAACATAAGTTTAATGAAGAACATCTTAATGATATTTTCTTCTACCATTCTACCAATAGTACAGTAGAAATATGGATGCTAGTCAATTTACAATGAATTGCATATCCATAAACCCAGTTTAAACTGAAAACATCAAAAGTTGAAAATGTATTTAATGTATTGACCTATTGAACACCATAGCTTAGCAGCAAAGAGCACTGTGGAATGTCCACTGTCCACTGTCTGTCGTTGTGGCTGTGTAGGTAACCAGGAGCTAGAGTGCCATGCCCAGCACCCCATCACGTGACTGTGTCACTTGCCTAGGAAAAGCGTCACATTCTTTTGGTTTTGGTTTTATGTGTATTTTTATTTGTTTGTTTGTTCACAGGGAGGGGGCAGGTGGTACAGGGATTAAACCAGGGACTTCACATTGAGCTATATTCCCTTTTCTTTATTATGATGATGATTATTTTGAAAACTAGTCTCCCTAAGTTGCTCTAATTGTTCTAATTTGCAGTCTTCTTGCTTCAGTGTCATGGAGTTCTGGTAGCACAGGCACATACCACCATGCCTGGCTGTGCATTCTTTCTGCTGTGATTTAGAAATGATCCCACAGGTACGTGTGCCAAAGGCTTGGAGACCAGCCTGTGTCATTATTGGGAACAGTGGGACATTTAAGAGGTAGGACCTGGGGGAAGGAAGTTGTCATTGACACATGACCTTGAAGGGAATGTCGGGACCATATCACCTTCCTGTCTGTGTTTTCCAGCTGCTGTAAGATGAGCAGCTGTGCTCTACTACACAGTACCCACCCTGGTGTTCTGCCTTGCCACAGACTCAAAAGCAGTAGAGCTAACCAATCAGGAAGTGAAGCTTCTAAAGCTTTGGGTCAAAACAAATATTTTCCTTTCTTAAATGGATTTTCTCAGGGATTTTTGTCTCAGTGTCCGAAAACTGACTAATAACACTTTTACACCATTGTATGTACAGTCAAAAAAAGTCATGACTCTGACCATCATAAATTGGGGGCTTTTGATAAAAATGACAAAGTCAGAGAGTAGAGATGGCTGGAGAGAGGGAAGAACATTAACTTTCCATCATTCACTGTCATACTTAAGGATAGAGACCTAGAGCTTTGATGGATAGAGAGATGATAGATTAGATAGATAGACAGATGACAGATAGATAGATAGATAGATAGATAGATAGATAGATAGATAGATCCACACAGTGCTGCTCAGGCCAACCATTCTACATTGTGAATAATATCAAAATGCTCCTACCAAGCAAAGACAGCCACACGTAAGTGCCACACATCAGCTGATGCTGCTGGCAAAGTCGTACACTTTTCCATGCGTGAAATCAATCAGAAGGCCCTAGCCTTGAGGTGGCAAAATAATAGATGGCTCTTATTTCAGGGCTTGGCTTTGGCCATTTATAGCTGAAGGAATGTGCTAATGGCAACAGCTGCTGTCTTTTGGAACAGTGTAGTAGTAGATCCAATTACCGGCTACTTTCGTGAAAAGCAATAATAATAAATAAAAGGCAATGCAGTGATTTATTCTCAGCAGTGATTTCTGTTTCTTCATCACAATAGTAATGTACTAAATAAAATCGCTTCTTATATTTCCTGTAGTGTTGGAATGGAAGGTGACTAAAAGTAAAAGTGAATAATCTCAGGGGAATAACTTTTCTCTGCTCCTTAGAAAGCCTGGCCTCCTATGCACAGCTGTCTTCTTGCTTTTCACAGGCATTGATTGCGTACTTAATGCCAGGCCTGTCTTTCACATTTCCTGGCCTTGGGGCAAAAGCACAGATAAAAACGTCATACCCCAACATCTAAATGGTTAAGTGATAAATCGAGTTAACAATTTACTAACTAAAACATATTCTATCATTCTAACTTAACAAATTTACCTCAGAATGGTCTAAAAGGTTTGGATTCCTTGGAACCTCATCCCAGAACATCCCACCTCTACCCCACTATGCTTTGTATTCTACTCCCAACAGGTGCTACCATTCAGAGAGGGAACCTATGTTAGCATATGAGGACACCCTATCTGTAACTCCTGCAGATAGCCACCCTGTGGCCCGGAAGGCCAGCACCCCTCAGCCTGAAAGGCGCCCCTTAGGCTAAGAGGCCAGCATTCTTATGTTACTACCCAGCCTTGGAGAAACCATTTGAAGAAGGTACTTTTGCAGACCCTGAAACTCATCGTTTGCCTTGTTCCATCACAAATTGCTCATAGTAGCGTAGAACAAACAAAAAAGGAATCAGGACTGCTATTCAGCTACACTACGCCAGCTACAGCCCCCAGTCCTGCAGCCGGTCCCAAGGCTGTATCTGGCATCCTCTGTTTCCTCTTCCATCACCCAGATTCATTCTCTTGTCCCGTCATACTTCTGTCATCTACATGCCTCACCTGGTAGAGAAGCCCAGACCTCCAGCATTGAGGAAGCCAAATCTCTGCTTACAAATCTGGCTGCAGTAGCTCATTCATGATGACAGCCATCAGGAAGAGCACCAAGAAGCATCCCAGGAAACTCTGGAACTTCAGATAATCTTTTCCCGCCCGCATTTGGTAGCAACAACTGTATCCCCTGATTAAAACTGAGGTTAGTTAGCTCTTCCAGTATAATAACTTGTTTCTTTGCATGACAATCTACTCAGCAAAGAAGCCTAAACTGAGCAGGAAGATACAGATGTACTCAGAATACGTGTCCTCTGGGTAAAACACTCCTCTCTTGAAAACAAGCACCAGTTGAAGGGATGGAAAACACATCCCTGGGAGTGAGACAACTTCTACTTCCTTCTCTACTGAGCTTGGGTCCCAGATGCATGCATTCCACACATCAATGACAGCAACAGATAAAAACTCACAACTATGGATACGCAACACCTCTTATCCCCATTATTAACTGACACCTGGTAAATACAGGAGTAACACAAGGTAATTTTCAACCTTATTAGTTGATCTAGAGCCTTACTAGCCAACAACAAACACAGAAATAACTAATTCAAGCAAGAATAACAACAAATTATTAAATTATAATTACATTACTTGGTAGGGCAAGAAAGCTTAGAAACAGCACAGCCAGTTTAATGACTGGACCCATGCTGGGGCTCTGACTGGACACATCTGCTTCTGTCACTGACACCAGGATCAGGGCCACTGATGTCCTCATCAAATGCCTCTGCTGCTACCTCACCCAGAACTGGATTCTGGAAAAAATGCCAGGAAAACATATTATCCCTTTAACCTTGGAGGATCTGGGAGTCATAAAATAGGAAATTTTCCTAATTCAGAAAAGTTGTTTAAAATATTCTAGCCAGCCAAGAACATTAAGTTATCCAGAGGACTTATTCCTCAGGCCTGAAATCCAAGCAATTAATAATTTCATTGGAGTTTTATCCTATGTATTACCAAAATATATAATTTGTTGAGGTAGAATTCTTGTAGAGATGGGATTGTCTTTGAAATCTTTTAAGAAAGAAACTCTTATATCACATTTAAATGGGTGCTTTAAATCTGTATAATAATTTTGGGAGTGTGACCATTTTCACTACGTTAGTTCTTCCTACTCAAGACCAAGAGATATCTTTCCATTTTCTGATATCCTCTTCAATCTCTCTCTCTCTCTCTCTCTCTGGTACCAGGGATCAAACTCACAATTGCCAGGCTGCTGAGATAAATCCCCAGCCCTCAATGTCTTTTTTCAGAGTACTGTAGTTTTCAATGTAGAGATTTTTTACTTCCTTTGTTTGAGTAATTCCTAAGTATCTCATTTTTTCAACGTTATTGGGAAAGGTTAGTTTGTTATTTGTCTACAGAAATGCTATTGAGTTTTGAGTGCTGACTTTGTATCCAGCTATCGTGTGACCGAATTTAATTATCTAGAAAGTTTTTTGGTGGAGTTTTTGGGCACTTCTATGTAGGGTTATCACATAATCGATACATAATGATAATTTAATTTCTTCCTTTCCTATCTCTATTCCTTTTCTTTCTTTCTCTTGTCTAATTGCTTTGGTTAATGTTTCCAGAACTATAGTGAATAGGTGTAATGAACTATAGTGAATACATGTAATGTAAATTCTTGTCTTGTTACCAATTTTAAAGTGAAATAGCATACCTCACAAAATTAGAGAAAACAATCTTAAAATTCTTATGGAACCAGAAGAGACCTAGAATAGCAAAAGCAATTCTGGGGAAAAAAAAAAAAAAAAAAGCAAAGCAAAGCAGGGGACATCACAATCCCTGATTTGAAATTATACTACAAAGCTACTGTGATTAAAAAAAATTGAAATTATACTACAAAACTACCATGATTTAAAAAAACAAAACAAAACAAAACACAAAGGATCAGTGGAACAGATTAGAAGAAACAATTCCAAATGCACTTAGCCAGCTTGTTTTTGATAAAGTAGTCAAACACGTTCACTAGAAGAAAGATAACCTCTTTAATATGTAGCGTTGGAAAAACTGGCTTGCCACATGCCAAGGACAGGCCAAAATTTTGTTGAGCTTTGCACCCATGAGGCTGGGGTATGGGTGAGGGCAAACCTCCTTGCTTGGATAAGCAAGTGGCAGAAAGAGACGTCACAGCTTCACGTGGAGAGGTTAGATGAAGAATGGAGAGGTTTGTGGGTAAGCAGAGCGGGAATAAAAGAAACCACCAAAAATGGAAGACGAGACTTCTGTTTGTAACTGTTGTGTAATATCTGTGATTCTGTCCAGCGCACCATTCGGCTGAATATCCGTCTGTCCCTCACTCATCAGTTTATGATATTGATTGAACATCAACCACGTGCCAGACACTGTGTGAGTCATTAGCACAACTTGGAAAAAATACGTACATGATGAGAAAATTATAAAATATCTATGAAAACAAAATCACACAGTTACGTATATAGTGTGGGTGATTTTGTATATGCTAAGAAATGGTGACAGGGTTGCTTCCTCCAGACAGAATGGCTGGAGGAAGAGTCTGGAAACCTGAGTAAAGTAAGGAAAGTCTCTACTTGGGAGTGCAAGGTGGAGGGAGAGCAAGGAGGATCTTACTTTGCAAATGTGAGGAGCACATAGGAGGCCAGTGTGACTGCAGCATAGACAGGAGGAAGGAACTACAGATGTGGTTGGCGGCGAGCTGGGCCTCGTGCTGCAGGAGGCCATGCGGAAGGACCCCGCTTCTGTGTTCTCAGATTCCTCTCTGGCCCCTGAGCACGGGGGGTGAATGTCACTCATCCAGGTGCCCCCAGTGCTTTTAACACTGTAGTCACTACCGAGAAACGACAGTAAGCTTCAAGAAAATGCTGGGACCAACCATAAGTGGGCCCGTGGGCTCTACCCAGCCATGAAAAACACTCAGGTGCTACATTTAGAGATTTTGGCAGCTCTCTACCCACACCCCATGCTTACCACAATAAAAGGCAATTTTTATTTTCCTCTAAGTACTGATTTTGGAGCATGAATCGTAACTGCTCAAAATAACAAGGGGCTGAAGTGCCCTTAGACTCGAAGCAGCAGTGGCCCGAGTCTCTTTGAGTAATATAATGTTGGCATATTCAGTTGAAGCATTTCTTGGACAAGCTACTTCTATAAATGAGGGAAATTGTGTTGTGAGTAAATTACCTGGGATAACAAAGGAACACTGCCTGCAGAAAAGATCCCACGTATTTATGGAAACATCTTTCACACCCAGATCCTCTAAGGAAAATTGCAAAATGGCATTGCTTGGTCTGCAAATTTTCCTCAATACATACCAACGTATTGCTTATGTTAGAAGAAGGCCTTCTCATTTTTTTTGAAGGGAGATGTTTAAATTAGGGAGTTTTCTTTTCTTTTCTTCTTTCTTTCTTTCTTTCTTTCTTTCTTTCTTTCTTTCTTTCCTTTCTTCTTTCTTTTTCTCTTTTCTTTTCTTTTCTTTTTTTTTCCCGAGGCAAGAATGGCCTTTTGACTCAGTGTTAGATTAAGATACCCTAAAAAGGGCATTGAGAGCTTTGTGATGGCAACAGGAAAAGCCCAAGAAAAGAGAGAACCTTGCTGAAGGATGCAGCCCAGGGAGAGGAGCATGGGCTCAGGCGGGGGGAGGAGAAGACAGAGTGAAGAAGATGAAGGAGACCTGGAAGTGACTATTATTTCAAGAGATCTTCCTGATAAGCTTATTGTAGATAGTGGCGCTTGGTCAGTGACCTTTCGCTGGACTCAGGTTACATTTGCTGTCACCATTCAGTCATCACCGAGATGGTTCCATCCTTTTGAAAGACACATGCAAAGCATAGCTCCACCAAAACTGTGGCTGTGAAGGCATTAGGATTTTCATCTGTCCTGTGCAACATTTGGAAAGCCACAAAGACAGCTCAGCCTTGTGAATACCCATGACTGACTCTGCAGAGAAAGGTGTTAAGGTCCCTCGGCAGAATCACGGTAGATGCCAAATATGTAGATAATTGACTGATAGAGGGAGACACATTAAAAGGAAAACAGAGAAGGGATTTGTATGGGGCAGTGTTTACTTTCTTAGAACAATTTCTTACAGGTGTTATTATCCTTACACAAGTTTTTACAAAAATGTTTTGCTGAATAGTTCTATTTTCAATAGCTTTGTTTTGTTTTCTCTCTTTTGTCCAGAAGAGATGTCATGTCTCATTTTTAAAATTGTTTTTCAGAATTTTAATTTTCTTGTGCCATCAGGACCAGAACTAGGTGACTTTAGTGAACAAAGATATGCAGTTGCTTCAGAGCATCCACAACAAACATTTCTTTTTCTCCTTGCTCAATTTAGCAGTACAAACTAACTTATCTGTGGCTGTTCTTTGTCTCCACAATTTCCCTTCGCAGTAGGTTTTACAGTCTTTATATTCATGAAGCGCTTCCTCATGTCTGGACCAAATTCCTCTTTGCTCTAGATTCAAGCCAGAAACTCTATGGAATTGCTCACAATTGTCTATGGAATAGATGAACACTTGGAGTTTGCTTTGCAAACTTACTTCATCCTTCTCTTTTTGGAAGCAAACAATTCTAATCTTCTGTATCCTCCCTCAATGGCATGCCAATATATTTCAGAAAACATGTTTATGTACAATATTGGATACAGTTAAACAATCTCAAGAAATGCAATACAGAACTGATTTTAGTTTAATCCTATTATCCCTTGTATTTGAATGGTGCTCCAATTTAAGGAGTTTTATAAACAACAGCTCATTTTATTGTGATAACAAATCTATGAGAAGAGTTTATTATTATTATTATTATTATTATTATTTTCCTTTCTTTTTTCTTTTGCTTTTCAGATGAGGTCACTGACTCTTGGGCTGCAGTGCCAGTAAGTGAAAAAGCAGAGATCCAAGTCCTGTTCTCCTGAAACAAGGACTAGGGCAATGTCCACTACCATGAAGCTACTTAATATGGACAAAGCTCTGTGCTGGATAAAGCAAAGAATATAACAGTATCCTGTACTCAAATGATGCATCAGTAAATGATTCCTGCCGACCAATTTGCAGAGGTAAGAAAAAGACCATTTGGAAGATAATTATGTGAGCTGGACTCTGTGTTAAGTTAGGCTTAAGAATGTAGAGGAGAAGGGTTGGGGATTTAGCTCAGCGGCATAAGTGCCTGCCTTACAAGCACGCGGTCGTGAGTTCGATCCCTGGTACCGAAAAAAAAAAAAAAAGAATGTAGAGAAGAAAGCTAACAATATTTCTGGTGTGGTGGAACTACCTACATGAAGGTGCACTGTGCTGAGTTATGGCAGGCTATTTTTTCTCATAGTAAAGAGCATCGTCTGGAAGGTGGTGATAATAACTAACATTGTTCAGTCCCAAAAGCCTAGATTTAAATCCTGGTTTCCCCATGTACTGCCTGTTGTCCAGGACAATTTCCTTTATTTCTCTTGGCTTCATTTTCTCATCTGTAATGTGAGGCCATTAAATAGAATAATTCATGTAAACACACAATAAACTTTAGCTGCCATGTCATTAACAGTACTAATGAGACCAATAATATGTAGCACTGAATGCAAATTAATAGTGTTTCCAGGGCATAGCTCAGTAGATCTTATCTCACATAAATATGACATGATTCAAAAGCATGTATGTCCTCACTTTTTGGTTTTTCAGCTAGAGTTAAACTCCTATAATTCCTCACTTCCTTTCTCAAATTTTTATTTTCATTAATACGTGTTTGCAGTGCATGATGAATACATTTCTTGTGGGTAACTGGTACGTGTATATAGCACATCTTAATTCTTTTTTTTAATCTCTCTTGTTTTATCAAGCTAAAACTAAAGAATGATTTGTAACTGAATTGCTTATCCTTTCCACAGAGATAACTTTAGTTCTCACTGTTGAATATTAATGAGTTTGGTGAACCTGCATTATACACACAAAGATCTAATACAATGAGAAAATAAATCCATTTGCTAATTGACCTAACTTGTCATTTACTTTCTATGTTACAGTGCAGGTTTTGTGTATTTATTGGGCAAACTTTATATTTTGTATAAGTTAGAATGGCTGTTTCTATTAAAAGTTGTGACATATGTGTCCCCAAACCTGAAAAGGAAATGAAGGAGGACCACTGAAGTCACAGCCTGCCCACAGAAATTGGATCTTAACCGTCTAGTAAGTAGTGCCAACAGAATGTGGCACACCTTCAAAGGTTTTTTATATTGTGTGCTGCAGACAAAGTCACTGATTTAGGGATCTCTGAAGAGAGTTTCTGCCACAAACTTGGAAAGACAAGTGTATCTTGCTGAGAGATTAAGTGATGTCCTATTTTGAGTTGCAAGAGCAGAGTATCACAGTCTTCATTCTGTGCAGGTCCGTATACCAGTATACAGGCTACTAAATAATGATGCTTCTGGTTTCCGTCCTCCAGCAGGATGCTCAGTGTGGTAAGAAGAGTATCATTTGGAATGATCTTGTAGGTGTGTTCCTTGTCTATAGCTGCAGTAAAATTACTATAAAAGTGATCGGAATGAAGCAAATGTGTTATTTTACTCTTCTATGGATTAACAGTAAATCACGGTTCCTCCTGAGCTAAAACCCAGATGTTGGCAGCACTGCATTTCTTTCTGAAGGCTGTGGGGTAATTCATTTCCTTACTTTTTGCCAGTTTCCAGAGATTGCCCCTACTCCTTTAACCCCATGTCTTCTGCTTGTCTCTCCAAAGCCAGCAACAGCAAATCAAATTGTTCCCCTATCACACTCCTGTGCCGTACTTTACTGCTTCTCCTTCCGTTTTTAAGGACCCTTGTGTCTACACTGGCTGCACATGGATAATCCAGGGTCATATAAATGACTGTGAAATAGTTGAAGATCAGTAGACTATCAACCTTAATTCCTTCCATAACCTTAATTTTCCTTTTGCTATATAAGGTAAAATATTCATAGTTGTCCGAGATTAGGACACAGATGTCTGGGGTGGGGTGTGTGTGTGTGTGTGTGTGTGTGTGTGTGATTCTGCCTGTCAGACAAGATAGTGATACCAAGAGACACTGTCTAAATAATGTCTTCAAAAACCGGGCGTGGTGGCTCAAACCTGTAATCCCAGCACTGGGGAGGCTGAGGCAAGAGGATCGTTGCAAGTTCGAGAACAGCCTGGGCTTCAAAGTGAGCTCAAGATCAGTTTGAACTATGTAATGAGACCCTGTCTCAAAAAAAGCCAAACCAAAACAAACAAATAAATTTCTTCAACAGATTCATTGATTAGTTAAGTCACATGCCTCTCTTTTGTTCAAAAATAGCTACTAAAAATGGTTAGGCCTACACACTTTGATATTGGCATTCATCTAGGCCAGCAGTTCTGCCCACCTGCTGGGGGAGAGGGAAGGAAAGAAGACCAGGGGAGTTCAGGTGATGCGTACTGTGCTCATCTCGACAAGGGGAGTTCAGGTGATGTGTGCTGTGCTCCTCTTCTGCTGCTGACTTTATGTTGGTTGCCATTCTTTGCACTGGGGATATCTCTTGCTCAGAATTATCATCCATTTACACTCCATAGAACTCCAAGGAAAGGTTTGTCTGAGACCCTGAAGATTGAGCCCAGAGCCTTTACACTGAGCTACATCCCTGCCCCTTTCTTAACTTTTAATTTTTAAAATTTTGAGGCAGGGTTGAAATCGCTACCTTGGCCAGATTGGGCTCACCTTTGCTATCATTCTGCACATCACACCTGGCTCGGTGTGAAGTTCCGATGAGCTCACTTTCATGCCCTAGATTATTTCTGTGGCCAAAAGGGGCTCATGACAATCCCAGGTTCATTTTGTGTTGGCCTTCCCTCCTTCCGCATTCCCAAAATGCCTCGGGTCAATGGCTAAAACTGCAACCTGATCTAAAGAAGAGATAGGTTCAGATATACTGTTAAAGTTCAATTCCCTCCAGTTGAGCTATGATCATGAAAAAGGAGTCATTTCCCTATCTCTCACAAAAGAATAAAAAAAACCCATATAGTCAAGATATTTCATATTTCCCTTTTGTACCAGAATAAGGGTTAAATTACTTATATCAAGGACAACTGTCGTTTGGTTTTTATGTTCCCCATTCCATCAGAGGATGCAACTCCATAAATATTCTTGGCAATATATCCTGAAGTTTAGTACCTTTCCTGTCTGGAATGTATTTGTAGTCTTCATTTGTCCACTTAGTTTTTTTTATGGTCAAGGGAAAAATCTGATTTTAGACTTTCCTAGGGAATGGGTAGGTTCTTAAAGACCTTGATCACTGAACAATGATCTTAGCTCAGTTTGCCAGGTCTAACTCGGGAGAATGTGGTTTGTATGTTGACAAGATTTGTGTTAATAATAATGCCCAATAGTGTCTAATCTGGACTCAAAAATCATGTGTGCAAGTGTACCTGAGTGTGTGTGTGTGTGTGTGTGTGTGTGAAACAGAATCACTAGAGAACCCCATCCAGATGCAATATCTGAAAAACCTGCCACGGTCCCCTTTCCTAAATCAATGCCAGTCCCATTTAATTTTCTTCAAATATTCAAATTTATAAACATCAAAATGAATCATTAGAGGAAGTAAGAATCACTCTAGACACCTAGAGTGATTCTGAATTAAGCTTTCTGAGAAATAAGAGAATAAGTAAATGTTTTTCTGTTGATCTCCTCACATCAGAATGCTGCATGAGAGAACCAAATCTACCAACAGACACTGAGGTCCCAGTACATTGTACAGGACCAACAGAAACTCCATGGAGAAGACAAGTCACGAGTTTTGTGACTCACTTGAAATACACACAGGTAGGACCTACTTCTGGGGAACTTCACCCATGATTTCAAATGTGGACTTATGGTGATTTTCCCCAAAGAAAGTCTCAAAAAAAAAAAAGACACATAAAATAGACAGAAGCTGTTCATCATTCAAATATAAGCTTCTTCTGCAGAATACTCCCTGTAGCACACTTATTTTTATAAATCATGTTATTATTATTTTATGAAGGATGAATTACATTGAATCACTTTTTTATTAATAGTATTCATTTAAAACCATAAACTTTTAAAATTTATAACAATTTTTCACAGCTCTGTCAGATAATTGGCCCAGGACCTGAGACTTCTCTCAGCCTCCATGAAACTCTTTACACTATATGTAAAATCCCACCTTCACCCCCGAGCCTTTCTCTAAGAACCCAGGCTTCCGTGTGTGGTGCTGTGCCCTAAAATTGCCAGGTCTGCCTGCACTGACCTGATGATTTGATAGCCTTTGATCAGGCCATTGTCCCAGAGAAGCCAAGACATAAGGCAAGATGTGACCTTTCAGTAACCTTCCTTTCTTGTGTGAGAGTAAGACAAGTTAATTGGGCTTGACAGTACCGATGAACCCTTTCAAGTTAGGTAAAATGAGACTGCTGTGCTTAGCACAGGTAGATAACCATTAATATTGCTCCTACTGTCTCTGGGAAGAGAAAGGAGCTTGTTTGTTTTAAATGCTTTTTTGAGGAAGGCTCTAAAGATTCCTGGGGGTTTGCCTGGCCAGCTCCATCTAAGAAGACAATGGTGCCATTTGGTGACTTTAAGACACACTGAAAGGTAGAGACCACATTCCCACTGATATGCTCTTATTGATAACCCCTTCCCTGCCCTTTATTCGATGTAACTGTCAAAGTTTACTTGGAATCTGTTTTTCAGAGGGGCGTCTTTTTTTGTATTTTAGTAGCCCCGGAGTATCTTAGGCAATATGAGCTTCTATTGTATGTAACTTGTTTACTCACAGTATATTGTGGAGCTGTTTTTTTTTTTTTTTTTTGTATTTGTTTTGTGGTGCTGGGAATGGAACCGGTCTTCTACAAACTAGGCAAACACTCTACCATATAGCTGCACGCTGGCCCTTTTAAAAAAAATGCGCAGACAGTCTCACTACCTTACCCATACAGACTTCAAAATTGGGATCCTCCTGCCTCAGTTTCCCTAACTGGAATGCAGGTGTGCACCACTGCGTAGATGGGTTCTCTGTATGATCAGCACCAGAGACCGGGCACGCGTTGACCATGGGAGGGGGAGTTTGAGGGGATCTCCTTCAGAGGATCACTGGATCTTCTCAGAAGGCAGAGGGGCCAGTGTCATAAGATGGCACTGTCCTCCTCCTTTTCCTGTAGGAAACCCCACAACAATGACAAGCCATTCTCAGGAAATCACTTTGAAGTGGTACGATTTTGGCAGTCATTTGTTCTCACCACTGCTTTAGTTTCAGCCGGGCAGAGCATCATTGAGGAAAAGAAAGAAAGGAAGGGTCCCAGGAGGGAGAAGAGTATGGCAGTAGGGTGCTCTGACGAGGTATTAGCCACTTGCTGTGGGTTTCTGCTCCCTGCGAGCACAGCTCTGGCCTTTGCAGCATGTCTGTAAACAGATGTCATGAGTCTTATGATAGTAAAGAGAGATTTCCAAATCATTGCAAGCTTTACTAGAAAAATAAGAAATAAATCCAAGTTTTGTTGGAATAGAACTTCACCACTGTAGTGTCTGGAGGACTTCGGAAAAGTAGAAATGCCTGCCTTTACCATTCTAGCTTTCATCAGTTGGCAGAATTTCTTTCTGAGAATAGCTTGACAATGTATATCACATGCCAGACAATACAATAATCCTACTTTTGGAAACATACTTAAAGGAAATAATACAAGAATAGAAAATAATAGTATTGGAAGTCATCTGTTTAAAAAAAAAAAAGAGATGTGCTCAAAGAAGAATTACACTACCTAAAACCAGGAAGAATCTACATTTTCAATGAGACAGGCTGACTGAAAAATGACATACTGACACTGGACTATCAGGCAACTATGAAAATAATAAGTGTCATGGGTGCACGTGAAAAAGTGATTTGTGAAACACAAGGTGGGGGCTGAGGAGTTAGCTCAGAGGGTCAAGTGCCTGCATGGTAAGTGCAAGATCATGAGTTCAATCCCCAGTACCATAAAAAAAAAAGGGAAATATGGGTAAAAAATAACATAAAATTATATGTGTACCAGAAGACTATACTCTCATGAAATAACTTTATGTGTAGTGAAGTCTTTAAACAAATGGAAATAAATTCTATCAGATTACTTTTACTGGTGCTGATAACCAAGTCGAAGGCCTTATACATGCCAAGTAAATGTTCTACCCCTGAGCTACCTTCCCAGCAAAAGATTATTTTTTGTCTTGTAGAATTGCTTAAGGCAATACTTCCAATATGATTTAATCATAAATAATTCACAATAAAATTCAATCATGTTTGTTGAATGAGTTAGTGTTACCAGAGATAGCTTTTTAAAAATCATTATATATATATGAATATGTATATATATATGAATATGTATATATAAGCAGAGAGATTTGTTTAGAGGCCAAGATTATTTCACTCAAATTCTTCCATAATCAAAACTACAAAGTACAGTAAGTATAGTATATTATATATATTTGAAAAGATTAGCATGTTAGATTCAACATCTTCCCTTCTTGGCATGATCAGTAGATAAAATCCTTTTCTCACAGTCTCAAGAATTCAGAATGACCCTCCAGTTTCAGGCAAATAGTGAAAGTATGAAACAACCAATTCCTACTTGCTTTGAAAATTAATTTCAGAGTTTTTAATATTGTTCCACATTTAGTAAACTAAATAGACTTAAATAACTATGTTCCAAGTAAGACACAATCCTATTAACAAAGCAAAAGTTAATTTCTTAAAGGTCTTTGTGTGATAAATGTGCTTGGAGAAGAGACATTCGTTTCCTTCTTTGTCGTGTCTGGACGGCTGGTCTTCAGTATTGAAAGCTCTTTTCAGGACAGATGATTTGCTTTTGCATCCTTGATAACTATCTCCAAAGCCAAGCATATAACTGGTATTCAATGAATATTTACTTAAATAAGTTTCAGAAAACAGGTCAAACCAAATTTTAAAAAAAAAAGTTCTCCCCATTTAATTTCTATGTGCCATATTATGTTACAGTATGTTTAATAAAACAACACTATGAAATTAATAAAATAACATCAAGTGTTGCTTCCTAGCAATATGAATTTTCAGAGAAAGAAAAAATAAGCAATATTTGATAATAGAGTAGATGCTAGTATACATAGAGTTAGGAAGGTTGTCAACTTTTGTCTGGATTGTTTTATGTTTGTATTATTAAAAAAAACTACTTGTGTCATTTTACAAAATAGGGCTAAACAAAAAACTGAAAATGTTCTACCTTGTCATGTACATTCCCACTTTAGGAGTTTGTCGTCCCTAAAAGGGTGGGGACAAAACCAAAAGGTACCACAGCAAAGAAACCGGTAGCATGAATGTTAAGATCCACATAAGCAGAACTTAGAGAAGCACTGTTGATAGAGATCTCCCCAATACTTTCCTTAGCAATTAAAAAAAAAAACCGGATTTTTGTCCTCCTTTAAAGTGACACTATTTTTGCTCAACCATGAGGATGGCATTGGGGTGGAGGAATTATGTCGTTTTCCTTTTTAATGCAATTATACCTTATGATTCCTCTCAGGAGAAGGGAGAAAAAAATATGTTAAAGGCAAGGGACAAGGCAGAGAGCCTCCTCCTTTGTCCCCGCGATAATTTTATTAGGTTTAATTTTCTTAAGTTTGTACCCTAAGAATGTACAAAGTTGTTTGCTTCCAAAATTACTATTATGGTTTTTAATCTAGATGTCCTGCTCCCAGGCACTCATAGAAAGGGATTTCGGGAGGTGATTGGTTTGGGGGGCCTGATTCCCCTCAGTGGATTAATTCATTCATGAGTTCATAGCTAAGTATGGTTCGAGAGGCGAAGCCTGATTAGAGGAGGTGGCTCGCTGAGGTCGTAGCCCAAGAGAGACTCTCTCCTCCTCTCCCCCTTTGATTGCTCTCTACTTCCTGTCTGCTATGCCATGAGCTGTTTCTCCTCGGCCATACCCAGCCTTGGCACCAGCTGCCTATGAACTAAAATCTCTACAAACTGTGAGCCAAGATAAACCTCTCCTTCCTTAAGTTGTAGGTGTCAGGCATTTTGTCCCAGCAACAAAGAAAGTAACTAAAATACCTACCTAGTAGTTTTAAAGTTATGGCTACAATAAGGAGATTTAGCATCAACTTATGATGCCTTGAAGATGACTTACCTCTTTCCAGGCCTTCGGTGTAAGCTGTGCAAAGTGGTTTTCTTCCAAAGATTCCAGGAAGAAAAGGGAAGGAGATGGTGGAGTTACCCGACACCACTACTCAGCCACGTCATCAAGATTAACAGCAAGAGTGACAAAAATCTTGCCAGTAGCCTGTACCTTTGCAATGATGTGATGAGAAAAACACTACACCTCTGTGTTCCTTCTCCCCAGAACTCGTGACTCCCATCCAACCATAGGAAAGTTTCAGCTAAATCCCTGTGAGGGAACATTCTAACAAAATACAAGACCATTTCGCAAAGACATCAAGTCTGAGAATCGACCAAGAAGACGCTAAGGAAACACAACAATTAATGGAACATAGTATCCTGAATGGAATCCTTCCTGGAACAGAAAAAGATATTAAATAAAAACTAAGAAATATGAATACAATATGAATTTTAGTTAACATCAATGTATTAGTATTGGCTCAATAGTTATGGCTGGCTGTTCCATAGTAATATAAGATATTAGTGAGAGAAAAAACAGGGTATATAGCATACAAGAACTCTGTACTAACTTTTCAAATTTTCTGTGAATTGAAAACTATTCTAAAATAAAAGGTTTAATTTGGGAAATTAAAGTAGGAATTAAGAGATGAAAAATTTAGTTGTCCATTCTTAAGGATTAAATATTTCTTCCGACATGCAAATTCTGATTGTTTTAAAAATATGTATCCATATTTCTTTGTGGATTAATATTACTGGAAAAAGTTTTGGCTACAATAAGGAGATTTAGCATTAATATATATTAATATTAAAATTATTAATATTAATATAAAAATTATTTTACGATGTACTCTTGCAATAATGAAACAAAAATGAGCTATATCTGATGGTTAGAAGAAGACCCAAAACACCTTACATTATGAATAAGCCTTAAGGAGTTTATTGGCAGAACCAAAAAGCAAGCCCAAGACCTTGTTTCCAAGCCTACAAACTATAAAGACACTACCACAAAATGCTAACTGAACATTAAGAAACTACTTCAAAGATGCCTATCAGTCTATTCAAAGTCTATCCTTGCCTTTGATTGGTTAATTCCTAAGGATCTGTCTCACAGCCAGAAACTGTGAACAATTGCTCTTTATTTTCCAATGACTTCAGGTTTGAAGTGGACCAGATACTGTCATAACCGAACAGAGTAGTTTAAAAGGATGTTCCTTGGTTCTTTTAAAACTGTTTAGCCCTGCAGTGATTTTAGTACCAGAGAGCAAGTACCATACATCTAAACTTCCACTAGCTCACAGCCTGAGGAAGTTTAAGAGTTACACCTGAGAACGTCCCAGAAAGGAAGCACTTCCTTGTCTTTCAGCCATGTGTGTGCCACATCAGTGACCCCAAAGGGATGCTAGAAACTAGCTTCGGGAAAATAGTCTGGGCTTTTTTTTTTTCTCATCACTTGTTGAATTACTGTGGATCTCTGCATTAATCAAGTCTGCCTCTAGGCAAAGTTATTATTTATAACATAATAAGATATAAATATTTTTTTACCATAAGAACAAGTGACTCTATTCAGGAGATAGATCAGGCTTCTTGACTCCCAATCTAGTACCCTGCACTCTAAATGGTGTTTAACTTAGAGTTGTAGAAATCATTCTTGGCCATTCGTGGACTGGGGGTAGAGAGAAGGCCACACCAGCAAGCAAGCCCAGTCTGGGAACCGGTGCCATGCGCAGTTCATCACCAGGCTGGAACAGACAGACCCCAGCTGCTTCCAGCGCATGGGCTGGAAAACAAGTACCACCCCCCAAAAATCTCCCCCCCCGGCCCACACACACACCATAAGCGACCAGCTTATCCAGAGAAACACAGGCTGTGATGATAGCTATGGAGGTGAAATGCAGTTGGATGCCTGTGGTGCTTTGGTGTTTTACCAACATTGCAGGTCTAAGGCCAGTGGTCTGATCATAGGTTCAGAGGATAGCGGGACACAGCATAGCATCTCGGGGAATCTCCTTCTGAGGGTTGCAGCCATTGCTGACTCCCTATGGTCTCGTTTTGGGTTGGGTTTTATTCTCTTTTGTTGTGATTATGTCAAATCCAGGGGCAGGAGCAGCTATTTCAAAGATAGCAAGAAATATTATGGTAGCAATTTTGGATTTACTATTGGCTTGCTTTGAAGTCCGTTATTGCATTCACTGTTTTGTTTTTATTGTTGCTATTCTGTTCTGTTCTGTTTGATGTTTCCTATGTCCGAAGTTATCTGCAGTTATTTTCAAGACATCAAGGGACATCATGGTAACTATTGTTGATTTCATGTTTGAGGTCCTGTATCTCTTACACTGGTTTGTTTTGATCGGTTTTATTGTGTTTTAGCCTGTTTAAAATAAAAAATAAAGGCTGGGGATTTAGCTCAGTGGTATAAGTGCCTGCTTGGCAAACGCGAGGTTGTGAGTTCGATCCCCAGCACCAAAAAGTAAAAAATAAATAATTTTTTTAAAAAAAGAAATCATTCTTAATTACAATTTGAACATCCCTAATCTGTTTCCTGTATTTTTTTTTAATTGGTACCGGGGATTGAACTCATGACAGAGTGCTTAACATCCCTAATCTGAAAATACTCCAAAATCTGGAATTTAAGCTCTGCTGTCACGCTGCTAGTCTAATGGTTGAATGTACTCACTTTGTTTCATGCACAAAATTATTCCAAATGCTGTATTATGTAACTTCAGGCTATGTTTATAAGGCATATGTAAAGCATTAAAAATTTCATTTTATACTTAGGTTTCATCCCTAAGATATCTGATCAAGTATGTGTAAATATTCTAAAATCCACAGAAAAATCCAAAATCTGACACGCTTATAGTACCAAACATTTTCAAAAAGGGATACTCAATTTACATTTAACTTAAAGTTTCCAGCAAGTAAAAAATAAATAGAGCTGCTGTTGGGTGTCATGAAAAGATATGCAATATCAAATAGAGGATCTACAGACTCTGTCTAGCTAAGACTTTCCCTGCATATGAGAACTACCCTGCCACCCGGCAAACACTGTCACCCTAACACCTCTCTCTTCATTACTCTAGCCTGAAGAGAAGGTATACTAGTGTTCTTACATGTTATTCTAGAATATCACGCCACCTGAACATGTTTCTAACAACTCCAGCCCTGGAAGGAGAATAGACAGCTACTTTGAGTTGGCTGATTCACCAGAGCTATTCTACAGCCTAAGTCGCCCCATTAACGAAACCGCCTCACAGGGCAAGGACCAGCCACCAGGCCAGTTTGACTGCTATTGTCTGTCCTGACCCTGAGCTACTTCATCAGGGGCGGTCAGCACAGCCCAAGATGGAGTGGGTCAAGAGCCACCTGTCATAACCCTGCCCATCTTTGCTACTTAATGACACGTCTGTCTAAAGATAACTAAATACACTCACTTGTTAGGTTCAAGAGATGATTGTGATGATTTTGAGCTCTTTTTAGACAGAAAAAAAATTTCCTCTAATTGCTGATGGAAAATTACCTTAGAAAAATGACTTCCTCAAGAGATACTGCTTTCAAAAGTATCACAATATTATATTTTTTATGATATACTCCAGCTAGTCCAACAATGATAGCATTATCAACCTTGCTGCACAAAGAGAAATTGGTGGCACAAGGAGCATTTTGAAAGGCAATACATAATTTCCTTTAAATGTGTCGTCACAAATGGGCATTGTACACAGAAAATGTTTCCTACAACAGGTAGATAGCACAGTGCCTTTATTCTAGACTAGTATTATCCAGGAGGGCTTTTTGTAATGATGGAAGCAAATCATATTTGTGCTGTCCAATCTGTCTCTTGTGGCCAAATATGCTCCTGAACCCTTGGAATATAACTAGTGCAGCTAGAAAACTAAATTTTGTATTTAATTCACATTTAAATAGTCATATGTAGCTAGTGAGTAA
The DNA here is from genome assembly GCA_004027455.1 of Hydrochoerus hydrochaeris. Taxonomy (NCBI): domain Eukaryota; kingdom Metazoa; phylum Chordata; class Mammalia; order Rodentia; family Hydrochaeridae; genus Hydrochoerus; species Hydrochoerus hydrochaeris. The sequence goes on along the minus strand of PVLA01004992.1, from coordinate 10,276 downwards.
CTTACTGGGCAACGTACCTGCAGATAATGGGTTCCAGCCCAGCTGGGGGAATAAGTGACCCAGAGTACACAGAGAAGGCTAAGTGTAGGCTGTGACATTACCAATGCCATGTGGAGACGATGGAGCTTTATGCCAGTTCTGTTATCACCAAATCTTTTCAACTATGAAACAAGAATTTGTGACTTATTTGAGGAAAATGTACTTCTGTAAAGTACATTTGAGCATGTTTCAGATTTTTTAAATGAATCATATATTCCAAATCCACCCACAAAATCATGTCTTTTACTCTTGTTTGGTCTTCCTTTGCCTTGGTTGCTCTATAACGCTGGTGGTAAACCTCCAGCACAAGTGCCACAGCAGGGCGTTTGTATCACAGAAAGCTCTAAAAGGCTCGTCATGGTCGCTCTATAATCTTGATGATCGTTAATTTAAATTAAAGTCCTTTCTAATGCTGAGGCTTCCCTGCAGTACTTCACTAGTTTCATAAATCATTGTTTTATTGATAATGTTATACAAATGGAATCAAATGGTAAAAAGCATTTGCTTTTTAAAAAACAAGGTATGTACCACCACACCTGTCTTTACTTTGATGTTTTAAGCAATCGCCCACGTGTGACTTTTTAATGCATGTTCTAGTTCATCGCAACAAGCTGGCTGGTAGTAATAATTTTGAAGTTCCAAAAATAGCCCATTCATTTCAGTCTCGAAAAGGTACCACCAAGAAAGGTGCAATCAGGAAAAATTTAACAAATAAAGGTTTACATTCTTCAGCAGTACTTCCTCAGAAGGGCCTTGGGATTCATTTGACTGAGCTCTGAGCATAATAAAATGCAATAATATTGCAATATTACTTCATATATGAATTTTTGTCCAGCAACATTTAATATAAAAATGCCATATTTATTCAACATTAAGAAATAAACTCTTGGGGTTCTTAGGTCATCTTTTCACACTTAAAATACAAAATATAGATATAAAAGGTTCTAAGCACTATTTTATATGGAAATTTTAGTAGTATAAGACCTTTAGCCACATTGGAAATGACTGGAAGAAAGAATTAAATTCAGTTGTTATAAAAATACAAGCAATTTTTCATATTAAAAAGGGAAATAAAAACAAATTTTAGTCTTCAAAGTTCTACCTTTCAATAAATTTTGCAACATAAATGTGCCTCTATCACAAAATCTTTAGTTGTGGAGCTTTTATTTTCTCCTCATCTTTAGAATGAATAAAATCAACTAAGTGCTCTCTGAAATCTAGGGGATAAATCAAAAGCACCTAAGCTTTCGCTTTTAACTCACTAAAAACTGGGTTTTTGCTGCCACCTGTTGACAATAGTCACAACTAATAAATTTTGTTCACAAATCACAAACTTCTATCGTTGGAAGGTTTCTTAAAACCCCATCCACATTAGTTCTGACTTTTTGCATGATTAAAAGGGCTGGAAGGGCTCAGTGACTTTCCCAAGGTTACTCAAAGGGAGACAGCCCTGAGACGAAACTAAATTAGGCGGTGAAGTTCAATGTTTACCCACACCAGTTAGACTTCAACTTGTGTAGGTGGCAGAGTGGATGGTGCCCTTTACACAATACCAGGAAATACTGATGTGAGTAGACCCACTATACCAACTAGTCATATCTCTATCCTATTATAGAGAAATGAGTCTGTGGTTCTCCAAAGGCACTGTAAGTGTGTCCCTTGAAATGACATTCGAACAGGTACGGGCATGTCTGAAAGATGGGAACACGGGCCCCAGCTGTCTGTCTGTATGAATGACCTAGGGCCATCTGTCTAGGAAAGAGAATTGAAAACCACAAGTCATGCCCAAGAGGACATGGGAAGGTTGAGCCCAGGTTAATGTGTGTCAGAGTGACTGAGCAATTGTGTGTGAGTGGGAGAGAAAGAGCTGAAACGAGAGTCAATCACAACGTAAAGGGTTCTTCACAGTTCCATGGGACACCATGTTTCTGGGCTCCGAAGTGAGAGGAGACAGCTTCTCTCAGGCTCAGCCTCTCACAGGCTCAATGACATCACCAGCCCTTTGGCAGGAGCTCAAGTTCCTTCAACTCAGACATCAAGGGGTTACCGGGAACTGTCACCTTGGAGAGTCAGGGCAAAGCCAGAAGACTACATGGCAACTGGAGGCCCCAGTTATTATACCTGAGACACCTAAAATTATCTGCAGAGGGGAACCTTTGAAAAACAGACTTGGAGGGCTAGGGATTTAGCTCTGTTTTTCTATTACTCGCTACATCAGGCTTGGACCACAAAATTGGTACTTGTTAATTTGAAATTACAAATAGAGTCATTTCTTGGTATCTTCAGTGGATTGTTCCCAAGAGTGTCTCATCAAGATGCTAAAATTTGCAAGTATTTGCATATAGTGTTTGCATATAATCACACATGTCCTCTTGTATGCTTTCATCATTTCTAGATGACTTATAATACCTAATACAACATTGTTCAGAGGCTAATGACAAGGAGAGAAAGTCTATATATGTAGAGGCATAAGATTTTGATAAATATTTTAGATCCACAATTGGTAGGTACAGAACCTGTGGATACAGGGCACAGACTGTAAAATGTTGAAAAATCATAAATAACTTAACGAGAAAAAACTGGCAATCATGAGACCTTCATTAAAGTTTAATCTTAATTATTTCACTTGTCGTAATTTTGGTTTCTTTCTATGTAAAATGAGAAAATCATTAATCTACCCCTCTTGGCTGTATGAGAGATGTCTGAGAAATTTTTAAAGACTTATTCAAGTGGAAAATAGTGTTTTCATTTAAACTAAGCTTTCCTTTTTATAAATTTGCAGTTCATTGTGACCGTGTGATTTCACTTGCTCCAGATATAGAAGTAGAAGTGACATACTACATCTAGACAGAAGTTTTAGAAGCCAGTATGTACTTCACTACAATTCTCTTTGCCTGAATTCAAGGATAATGGGACACATACAGAGACCAAGTTCCTGCTGATCTGAATCTGGTCCCTAAGTGACTATATTCTCTCTCTCTCTCTCTCTCTCTCTCTCACACACACACACACACACACACACACACGCATGCACACACGCACCTCTACTTGCCCACACTGGACATGGAGCAGGAGTGAGAAACACTTTGGTTGACTTAAGTCACTGAGATTTGTGGATTGTCACCTCAAAATCACTTGGCCCCCACTGACTGGTTCAAGCACCCAGCCATCTGTATGATACAAATGTAAAATACAAACAAACTACAGGTCAAATAGAAGTGAAGAAAAAGGGTTTCTTAGAAGAGATGCTTTGAGCAAGGTCTTTTTTAAAAAGTACTAACAGAGTAAGAGATGGGCATTGCTGATATTATGCAGGGCGGGCGCTTGACTGCTGTGCTGTGTCCCTGGCCCTTTTCTATTTTTTTATTTCGAGAGAGGGTCTTACTTAGATGCCCAAGTCAGCCTCAAACTTGTGACTCTCCTGCCTCTTTTACCACTTTCATCTATATTCTTGGTGTGAAAAACAGCCCGGAAGGCTTGGCTAAGTGAAAGGAGACCTCAGCAGAGCGACACAAGTGAAAGAAAGAATCAGCCCAACCGCGAGACCTTTTGTGACAAGCTGGACAGATTCCTAATAGCAAGTGGAACTGACTGTTGTTAGTGTAAGTCGTTGCTTCAGCCCCTGTAAAACATGTAGGCCTTTTTCTGTAACTCGGAGAGAAACCTCAAGGGGAGAGGTTCACGGCATTGTCCAGCCCAGACAGGTCAAACTTCTTTGTCCTTCCTGAGTACAATATGAAGAAAGCATGAACACAAAGGAAATGTTTTTGTTGGCAGTCAGATCAGAGCATGTTGACATCCTTGTTTTTAACAATCCACTGGTCAGCCTGGGTGTGGTCACTCTTTTGAAAGTGTAGTCTTCGGGAAGTAGGTCAAGTGGGCTGGTGTTTTTGGGTCCTGAGCGTGACTGAGTTCTTGTGCTCACTCTGTGTACATAGCTTTGGAATTGGTGCCACCTGCTGATTCACCAACCAGCACATCTGGTTATCCCAACTGACCAGCGTGGTCGGACTCGCCTTGGAGCAGGCTGAGCCAGGGAAGCACGCATCCTGCTCTGCTGAGAGGCAGGGGAGATTGACCCAAGTACTGAATTTGTTGAGGAAAGAGAGAGGCTGATACAACCCTAGAAAGATGCTAGGGTGCTCATAAATACCGAGGTCCTCCATAGATTTGTTTGAAAGAGGGAATTAGAAATTGAAAGAAGACAAGGACTCTGAGATGGTCAGGGGGAACCAGATGAAGTGCTCGGAGGAAAAGGTGGGAGCTGTAGTTGGCAGTCACAGTGTTCAGCTCTTCTTCCACTGCTGAGGCAGAGGCTGCCAACTGTGCCCCGAAATCCCTGCCTTCTTCTTCCTGAGTTCACAGCTGGGCTCCATTTTCCAGACACCCTTGCATTTTGGAGGAGTTATGGGGCTAGCTTCTGACCAATGGAATGTGAGAGGAAACAATGTGTGCTACTTCCCGACCTGGCCTCTAATGTCACCTCCTCACAGCCTAGGTGCAGTGGGACATGGCTATAATACTGCAGTCTGGGAGGCTGAGGCAGGAGGATCACAAGCTTAAGACATCCAGAGCATCTTAGCTACTCAGCAACACCCTGTCTCAAAATAAGAAACAAGTTCAATCCCCAATAACCTCCCTCCCCCAGAAAGCTGCCTCTTGCAACCTCCTTTTTCCCTTCATGTTGCCTGGGATGGTAACTTTGGATACCATGTGTGGTAAGCACAGCCACAGTCAGCCAAGAACTGCAAAGCACAGGCTACCCTCCCCTCTTCCCGGACCTGGCTGCTGACCTGAAACCACTCAGCGCTGCAAAGTAAGAAAGAAAGAAACTCTTTGTTCTCTGAGTCAGAATTTAACTTTCTGTTCTCTAAGTCACTGGACTTTTAGGACATTTGTTACAGCAGCAAACCTCCCCTGATAATCATCACCCCATCCATGATGTTATCTGAGTCATATTCTACTTAGCACACAGCCAGCACACAAGTCTCCTGGGACTCTATGCATGCTACAGGAGACCTGCATGACAGGACCAGTTTTCCTCTCCATCTTTCTCTCTCTTTGTCCCTAGGTTGCCCCGTAGGCTCCAATTACACCAAACCCTCCTCTTCCCTCAAATGCTTCTCTCTTCATCAGCTTTCTGCATCTCCCACGATGTCTCCTTAAACACTGTTCACCTGCCCTTCCCTACAACCCCTACCTCCAGATTTTACCTGGTTGATTCTTGCTCGTTCTTTAAATTTCAGCCTAAATATTACTACCTTAGGTGTTGGAGACCACTACAAAGAGGCTCTGAGCAGGATTTAAAGTTAACTAATTGGATTTCTATGTTTATCTGAGTCTGTCCCAGGCCTCGGCCTCTTGCCTGGTGACGGGAGCTGATTCATAGTAAGTGAACCTCTATGAATCACAGGTCCTGGCTGAGGCCTGCAGTGGCCTGTGAGGCCAGAGACACCTCAGAGGGCAAGATAAGGCCACAGCTGAGGACACTTGGCTCCAACATCAATTAACTAGACCTCTATCTGCAGCTGCAGGAATTAGTCCTAATTTCTCACTCCTACCATGTCTTCATGACAAGACAGTGCTACTGAATCGACTTGATTCATTACTTGGAGATGTCCTCGAAGTGACTCCCAAGGTCCTGTTCATTTCCTCAGTTTCCCCGCCCTTTGTTGTAGGACCTAATAAACATGGGCAGTCCAGAGAAGCCTTTGTCTTAGCCCTCAGCATCTCGAACTCAGCTAAAGGGTTTTGCCCCTCCTAGAGCCCTAAAATCATACTACTTAGTTCATTTTATTTAAGACTTCACCATGCACTCATTTGGGAAATTGGGGATCTAGGTCAGGACCCGATACTTAGGGGTCCCTTTTCTACCCTGCCATGACTAAAGTGACCTCCACACCCACAGGGCCCTGTCCTAGGTTCTGTAGCACTAAGTTACTTGGCACTTTTCCATCCTGAATCAAGGCCCCACTAGAGCACAGATTCTGTTTCTCATTATTCTTTTCCAAACTCCAGTTCCCAGCATGGGGATGGGAATGTGGGAGGCACTTAGTAAACATTTGTTAAAGCCTTGCTACTAAAGTGATCATCAAAACCCTAGCCTAGCCTAAAGGCAGGAATGGTGACACATAACTATAATCCCACCTCTCCAGGAGACTGAGGCAGAAGGTTTGCCAAGTCCAGCCTGGGAAGTCTAGCACTTTACATCCTGTCTCAAAAAATAGAAAAGGCTGAGTATGTAGCTTAGTGCAAAAGCTCTGGGTTCAAACCCTAGCACGAAAAATAATCTTAACAATGATCAGAGATAATGTTTGGGAACAAGATGCTATAGTAGATGCCTTTTATATCTTTTTATTATTCCATTGTTTAACTGTACACAGATGCTACACATACATATCTATTAAATAACTAACTGTATTGAGCAAAATTTATATTTTGTTATTTAAGAGAAAACTGGGAGAATTTTGATACCTAACACAAGTCTCCTGGGACTCGCAATATTGGGGGCCTTCATGATTAGACCATGATTACATTTTATCCTTAACAGGACTCTTTGTCCACTTTCTGAGGTGTACTTTGTTATACATAAGTATAATTTTTCCAGTGAGAGAGGACTGGAAAATTCTAGAAAGTTCAATGTAAATGAAAAAAATTAAATATAGGTGAGGAATGGATATATCTGACACTAACAGGAAATCCCTTAGGTAAACAAGGCAGCATTAGGTCAAGCTCAGAATTAAGGCTAAAATGCTACTCTGAAGGAAAGGAGATTTGAGTGGAATGTTAAATCTCACAGACCAGCAAATAAAATCTGACTGACAACACTTGAAAGTCTGTTGGAGCGCTGGTGAAAAGGTACCTATGTCTACAACCACATACACACACTGTGTCAAATGTTCTAAGAGAACGGATCCTGAGGAGCTAAATCTAGAAAGATAAAGAGAAAAAGAACAAAGAAAATATTATTATTATTATTAAGTTTTTAAAGCATGATGTCAAACTTAGAGTTTCCAGGTAAATTCTCAATAGTGTACTTGTGTTTATATTGTAATTCTGGTGAGAGATTGCCTTATTAGTAAAAAAAAAATATATTATAAAAAATATATAAAAATATATTTGCGGGCTGGGGATTTAGCTCAGAAGCATAAGCACCTGCCTTGCAAGTGTGCGGTCATGAGTTCGATCCCTGGTACCGATTAAAAAAAATATATATATATATATATATATGTATATTTGCACATGGTCTCTGGGGGATAATAGTAGCAAACAGTCCTAGGTTCTGGAGGACAGACAGTCCTAATCTTCACACAAGATTAAGCTCTTGGCAGTGAGGGGAATTGGGCTGTGGAGCTGGTCTTAATCAGGAAACACTGGAACCAATTGCAAATTACTAGGGTTCACCTTGAAAAAGTTTTCTATAAAGCTTTTCTACAAAAGTTTACATTTTAAGGCTCTCAGTGACATAATGGTCAACATACTTGACCAAGAAGGGGTCCGTGGACCTCAGACTGGGCCTTAGAAGAATATGACTGCAGGGGTTAAGCCAGAAGCATGTGATGGACCTTTAGAAGGTCCGGGTTTTCAGAAACTACAGGCAATTTTGCAGAAAACTGTCTAACACTATAAGCATTCTTGGGCCAGGGGATTAGCTCAGTAGTTCAAGCACTTGCTTGGTAAGTTCAAGGTTATGAGTTCGATCCTCTGTACCCATAAAAAAAAAAAAAGAGTCACTATAAGCATTCTCAAGTTTTGTGTGAATTGGAAATGTCACCAGGTCAGGAAGAGAGCCAGAGGCAATAGGGGTTAGTCAAACAATCAATTTCCAGGGAAGCTTGTCATCAGAAGTCCAGCGGCACTTGACCAAGAGAAGCCACCCCAGCGGGGAGTTAAAGCAGTCACTAAACCTAAACCAGGCCAGCAGAGGGCAGTGCCGTGAAAGTTCAGACACCAAAGGGCTGGGACCTTGGAGTTTGGCAGGTGCAAATATGAATTAACACTCAGAGATGCAGTGAAAAAGGAAGGAGGGATTGCCCGTGAGACTGAGAAGATAAAGAAAGCTCAGTGAGCCCACACTTATGACAGGTAGCTTTCAGAAGTGTGGCAATTAGGAATTAGTTTCCGGGGGCTGGGGATTTAGCTCAGTGTCTTAAGTGCTTGCCTAGTGAATGCAAGGTCTTGAGTTCGATCCCCAGTACCAAAAAAAAAAAAAAAAAAAGGAATTAGTTTCCAATTCACTTCAGAGAAGATAGATGAGTGAGCAACTTTTACCACTCCAGAGAGCAAGAAAAAAGGGCCATAAGAAACTGCTTCCCAGATATTCTTTCCTTCGGTACCGGGGATCGAACTCATGACTGCGTGCTTTCAAGGCAGGCACTTACGCCGCTGAGCTAAATAAATCCCCAGCCCCTAGATATTCTTTCAAGAATCTGCAACTGGCCCCCCAGAGCCATCTGCCTAGGTGAGGGCCTGACTCTGGGCTTTGTCCTGTACCCCTGTTCTTAATGTAGACTTGATGGTGGGGTGAAGACAGTGAGAAGCCTTTGTCTCAGGACTGCTGCCAGCCCCCAGGGAAGGACAGTCTTCCCTGCTGTGAGCTGGAGGGAATCAGGGACACTGCTTCCTTCCTGATTTGATGGAAGTTCATTAGGCTTCCTTTTTTAGTTTTGTTCCCACAGGCAGGACAGAGAAGAACAAGTTAGTAAGAGAGTTTACTGTCCCTTCTGAGATAGGAAAGAATACTGGGAGCAGCCAGTGTCGTCCCTCATGAGAGTGGACAGCAAGTATTGAGAAGAAAACACAAGAACACTAAGGCACCAGGCTCCCTCACTAACTTCTAATGCCCATCAGCCTTGCTACACAGCAACCAGGGCTGCTTTCTAGAAGTGCGTGCAGAAAGACACAACCCAAGGCCCCGGTGACCGCTCAGGAAGTATTCAAAGCAGCTTCCTTCTGACAGGCAGTGGGGTATGTTACCCTGCAGCCAGCACACTAGTGCTTCAGCCCCAGCATTTACACACTGTACAACCATTCATGCTCTGGTCCCTTGCTGATGGCCCTTACAAAAGCCACAAGTGATAGCTGGTCTTGCAATCTACAAGTGATAGCTTTACGTATTTGTGCAGTGTCTCCTCACTTAGGACCTTCGCTCAGACCCTCTGGTGTCTCTCTGCATTCTTTTCTGCTATACAGTTCACGACACATGAAGTTCTGCTTCCTTTGCTCCAAACTCTGACTGTGGTGTCTAAGTCTTTGGCCCTCTCAGATTTGGCAGGAGCCAGAATTTGAGTCCTTGGATCTTGTTCACAAGAGTAGCCTTCCCACTGAGGGGCACCCTTTGCCTCCAAGGAGGACTCCACTCCTTCCTTGTGCTGGGTGCAGTGAGGCCAGCTTCTGGTATCTCCCCAAGAGGACCAAGAGTCGGCATCAGCTTGTGGGCTGCCTCATGAAAAGATGATCTTCACTGTCGGACAGGTAGTCTGATGAAACAAGACCTCAGGGTAGCCGGGCGTAATGGCTCAGGCCTGTAATCCCAGCACTCGGAGGCTGAGGTAGGAGGATCGTCGTGAGTTCAAGACTAGCCTGGGCTACAAAGTGAGCCCAAGGCCAGCCTGAACCACATAGCGAGACCCTGTCTCCAAAAGGCAAAAAAACCAAAAAACAACCCAGAGTAGCCTCGGACTGCTTGTGTCTCTGATACCAGAAAATTCAAGATCAGTGACATGGGAATTTAAAATGAGTTATTGCCAACATGATTTTCAATCAAATGGATAAAAATAACTCAATATTGTCTGAGATTTAAATTTGTACAACCCATGTACACACACAGAAAAATTCCATAAAGACTGTGACATCAGGCTGGGGATTTAGCTCAGTGGCTTAAGCGCCTGCCTGGCAGGCAACGAGGTTGTGAGTTCGATCCCTGGTACCAAAAAAAAAAAACTGTGACATCTTGAATTTTTAGCTATGATTAAATGCCTATTAAAAGTATTGCCTTTGGGCAAAATGTAGTTCATTTACTTTTTATATTATTATCCCTTAATTTCAGAGAATGTTTTAAGAACTAATATTTCTGGTTTTGAAGAATTGCCTACCTACAGGTAAGCAACCCCATCAATTTTACTTTGGTTTTCTTTTGTCTGTAAAAGTCAATCAAATATCAAGTTATTATACTCCATTGTGTAAGTATGCCACAGCTTTACTTATTCAATCTTTTTATCATGGATATACGTGCTTT